>CAEFZY010010595.1:0-136316 GCA_903066815.1 Brachyrhaphis roseni
TTTTTTTAACCAGCCCTGTTAGTGCTGTGCTACCATGTTGCTGCTGTGTTACTGCCGCGTCACAGGCACTGTTTGGAAAGAAAAGCAAAGGTATATTACTAAAACTTTGAAAACTCTTTCTGTGTACCGTCTGTATGTAGGCACATGCGGCTTATAGACAGGTGCGGCTTATGTATGTACAAAATGGTTTTTCCTTTACAAATTTACTGGGTGCGGCTTATAATCAGGTGCGCTCTATGGTCCGGAAAATACGGTACCGTATTTCCGGAGTTGTAAGGAAAGTGATAGTTTTAAAACTACAGATGGTAGAAGTGCAGAGGTTGTAGTCCTTATAATGGTTACCCTGGGTTTGATTCCCGGTGTCAACAAAGGCCACTAGTGCCACTAATTTATTCATTTATTCTCCTGCTCATCTCTGATCCAGCTGCAAATTCATGTAGAGATTGCCAGACAGTAACAACAAAAAAATGGTTTAATCCATTCATTTTAAAGGTTAGCAGGTGAACCTTCAGTTTATATTCAAATATCAGATGAAGACACTGAAGTCAAGTTTAAAGCCGGGAGAGTCATAAATCATCAGTATGGGGTCACCACAAGACTTCCTGTGTGTGCAACACCTGAACCATGCAGGTGGTGTGTGCACACACAGTACACTTGTAAAAGTAGAAGTATTCATGCGAAGCCTTTCCGTACAGCACCCACGTGTGCTAAAGAATACAATGTTCTTTCAAACATAAAAACAAGCAGATTGTACAAAAATATTTTACCATGAAAGTTGAAAAGTGACACCAAACAAAACTACATTTCTTTAAAAGATTACTTTTTCCCCCTTAGCTGCAGTGATAATGGAGAAAGAAAGGTGGTTCAAATAACAATTAAGTGCTGAACTTACTCACCTGAAATGATTTTAAGTCATTGAAGTGTCCTATAAATATAAATAAGTTTGATTTTTGCGTACACCTCTAATACACACATCAGTCACCAGTCTCTCTATGCAGGTAAATTGTAAAAAAACGTTTTCAATAAAGTTAGAGCATGTTATACATTTTTGTTGCAAATGTTTGAGTCAATATATTAAGTATTCCCCCTCAAGGTTGTGAAATCATGAGTCTACCGAGGCCTAGTTGAGGACAGTAACTACAACTGACCTACTTTCAGATTTTTTTAAAATACAGACTTATTTTCTTTAGTGGTTAAAAATAATAAATGCACATGCTACTTCCTATTTGTAACCTTTCTGCTGTTCTCAGCTCTTTGTCAATCTGATTATGTCCTGCTCTTCTTTTTTTTATGTTTTTTTTGAAATCCTGTTTCCTCTTGGATGATATGTGTCACATTTTTCCCCTCTTAAGGGTTAAGGCAAAAGTTGCAGTAATCGTGTCTGTGTGACAAGACTCTGATTCCATCTCATAATAAACTAAAATCCCCCTCATTGGGGTGAGCAGAAAGATCAATACTGTTGACATGGTAGGAAATGGGCCGCGATGTCTCTGAGCCAAAGCAGCAACACATCCAGTTCATACCGCTGTCTTGTGGGAGTCTACAGCTGTGGCAGGAAAATGGGCCAGTAATTGTGTTTGGACAAAACTCCAGTATAAAAGAATTTAAAAAAAACTGAGGATAAGCTAGAGGACAAGCATCTACCTACAAAACCTGGGAATATGCTAAATGCCCTGTTCATTTGCAGTATTTTTATGAAAGTATTTTTCAGTACTTGAGGTTTTTCTGCTAACATTATATTCTTCGATGAACCTTTTCTCATCTGTGACGTGTGCACATGTGGGAGTAGTTGAATGCAAACAGAGTGGTGGGAAAGTAATCTTGGAGAAGTGTTAGTTTCCGTTGCACAACAGTGTTGCAGTCGTATATCATGTCGCAATTGCTCGAACCCACTTGTTTCTGGACTTGGAGATGATTTGCTTTGGTTGGAATAGCATATGTTTTTAATATTCCATGAGACTATTAGATTGTTGCCAGAATAAATGAAACTCTTCTTCTCAGTCTTCAAGCTGTTGCAATTTCATCTCAAGGGTTGTGACCCATTTTATAGTGTTTATGTAAGTCAAATTTGAGGGTAAACATGGTGTGGATCAGCAGGATGCCAAGCAAAGGATGACAGGTTGTATTCCACCCAAAACTGAATGATACAGATAAGATGTAGGGTTTTTTTTAAAGCTCAACTTATCTCCAAAACTGTAAGCAGAGACTTGGGCAGCACAGCTGGCAATGTGGTGCTGCACTAGACCTGAGGACCTGTGTGGGGAGATGTGCTGCTTCGATTTGGCTGAGGGCTCATATTGGTAATCCAGCCTGCAGGGTGGAGATTGAAAATGGAAGCAGATCACAGATCTCCCTCTGAGTAGATTATGGAGATATTGGAGCCCTAGATGCCATGTGATGGCACAGTGAAGTGATCAGATACTGAAAACGAAAATTGATTTGGAGAATACCACTCCTATTTTAGTCATAGATTTTTGCAGGGATGGATGTTTAAGAACCATCTGATACAGCTACTGACAAACTGACCATTAAATGTTTCAATATTTTTATATTAACTTTAATTTTAAGGAACTGCTAAACATGACATTAACCATCTACAAACTGCCACAAAATAAAAGTGCAGACATTCTTTTCTGCCATTTTTAGATAATTTACTAAGAAGTATGGAAGCAGAACATATTGCCAGTTTGTTGATGCTATATATCTAAAAAAGATATGCATCTCCTTTTTTACATGACCTGTTCATCGGCTGGCTAGAAATTGACAGGCAGCAGAAAAGGAAACGGCCTGTTTTAATTGATGACACATTTACTGGCAAATAATAAGGGCCACATGGCAAAGAAGAAATGTTCCAAGCCTATATGTAATATAATTACCCAACCAAACAGATGTCAGATCAGCTGTCCAATGCGAAGTGCCACAACATGTAATTATTTATAAGCAGAATCACCCTGTAGATTTGATTTCACTGCATGTTTTACACTGAGTTTATCTCTCTATGTGATGTCTAAAACTTGAAACATAGGTTAACAGACAGTGGAGTAAATAAATGTTTAATACACATTGAATTTTCCAGGTTTACAAAGAATGGAGAGTTCTGTCGGTATCGACTCATCTCAACTGTGAGACAGAATCTGAAAAAGAAACCCAGAAAATCACATTGTGGGATTTTGAAATAATTAAGTATTTGATCACCTCCAAAACCAGCATGAATTCTGCGTCTTACAGAGCTGTTAGTTTGCCTTTAGAAGCCCTCCTGTATTAATTGCACCAATTTGAACTCATTACCTGTATAAAACACACCTGTTTGCACACTTGATCAGACTATTAACTTTTCCACCATAGGCAAGACCAAAGATCTAAGTACATCAGGGATGTAATTGTAGATCAGTATAAAGCTGGGATGAGCTACAGGACAAAAAGCAAATAGTTTGGTGAGAAGGCAACAACTGTTCATGTAATTATTAGAAAATGTAAGAAATGTAAAAATGTCAAGTTACACTTTAAAGATTTGCACAGCATTTGTATGACATCCCATTGAAGTTTATTAGCAGCTAACAGGAATGGGTTTCTCTAAATAGTTTGTAATGTCATGCAGGGTATTTTTCCTTTAATGTCGAGCAGCTGATGTCTAAGCTGACTTGGTCCTTTTCTCTTCCCGTATTTGCTGCAGAGTCAGAAATAGTGGGTAAGGAAGACAAAGACAGTTTTACCTGTTTATTGATGTCATTAATGTCCAAGTCATCATGCAGGAGGCTTACCCTGATTGTGTGGTTCTGAGGGATGTTAATGTTATCAAAGCCGACTTATCTCCACAAGGATGGATTGCTGATTAAAGGCGGCTTTTAAGGCAATCCTATGCTGACATTCACCTTTGCTGAGGGCTAATCCTGTTTATAAGCTGCCTCACTTCACAGCTGGTCTTCTTACAGAGGGATGGAGTTTAAAAACCTGGACAAAAACACAAAGATACAGTATGTATCCGTACTGTGTTGGACATTGGGAAAAACTCTGCCAGCTTACCACACTTATTTGCTCAGCAATGGATTAGCGGTTAGCCCAGCAGCACATCTTGATTATGAGCTTTATGGTGACAACTTGAGCAAGGCTCCATTATAATTGACCCTCATGTTAAACCAAGCAAGCTCAAGCTTTTTCTCATAACTTTGCTGGTGAATAAATCTTTAGGTTCTGTACCCGATGCATGGCCAAGTCGCATGGCATTTTGTTTCGCAATTACCTGACAGAGGCAGACCTCCTGCTCTCCAGACTTTATTATCACTACATGCACTTTGGGTCTCCCAAATGGCAATTATCTCACCATGCTCACAGGTGATTCAGAATGACTTCCATTAGTCTCGTGGTGAAATGCTGCTACATTAGTTCACGGCTTCTTGTCTCTTGTTAGTTTCTGAGGCACAATAATGACAAACTGGAGCACAATTACAGTTGCATAAAATAAGAAACGTTGTGATTTTTATTGCGTTAAAACAGAATGCCAAGTGGCATAGCTTTGTGAGATATTGACTAATTGAATTTGAAAATTTATTAAAAAATGAAAAGATCAAATAGAACCTTAATTTTCTCTGTAAAATGATATAGGTGAGCATCATTTATGGATTTCTGTATAATTTATATGTTTGATTGAATTAGGATATGAGACTGACACGCTTTCTTTGTCATTTACTAAAACTTTAAACACTTCACATGATGGTAAAAATATCCTCCCTTTGTATTGTAGAGACATTCACTGGAAACTCTAAAACTAGAACATCATCACAAATGTAATTAGTTCAGTAAATCAGTTTGTTTTTTGTCCATTTTGACGATTATGGCTGACAGCTAATTAAAACCCCAAATCCATTTTCTCAAAAATATTAATTATGAGCAACAGATTACATGTCAACCCAAATCATCACACTGGACACTTGCGCAACTGGGCCTCTCCACACTTCCTCCAGACTCTAACACTTTGACAATGTTTTTCCCTATGCTTGACAAAAATAATACAATAATTGTAGCCCAAGTCCTGAAAACATCTGTGTTATTGAAACAGCAACTCCTGCTGGAGCCAAACCTTTGATTAGCTTTTGCTCCATTCTTCTTAAAAGCAATAAGTATTCCCTGTTGTTTGTGCCCTTTTTTTTCTAACCAAACTTCTTCCTTCCTCTCAACATTCCTCCTTGAATTCTACAGTACTTTAACAACCCCTTCTTCATCAATTACTTTACCTGTAGACAGTGTCAATAACTTAAGTCTCTATATATAACATTTTAGTATTAGAAGTCCGTGTTGTGTACTTGGTCTTGTGTAGTTTTGTGTAGTCTTTTTGAGTTAAATCCGTAAAATTGTTTTTTACTTAATCATTGAGATGCATCTTTATTTATTTGCTGAAATCTGTGTCAGAGGAGCTTGGATCTTCGGGCATCATTGGTGGGAGCTTTCTGTAATGGGTGTTGCTCCTCTTCTCTGTGATTGATGATCAGGCCTTGCTCTCTGTGGTCTCTGACAGGGCCTCAGTGGACTAGTCCAATAGCAACTACTCAAATGTGACAAGTTGGCAGACAGTGGCCAAGGTGAGAGGAGGACAGATGGGAAACCTCCCTCCAGAGTATCTTCCACAAAGCAGAACCAAACAAACGGCTTTAAGATTCACTTTAGATTGCCTCCATTTCCATTCTGCAGACTTGGGCCTCTTCTGGCTTGTCCAACAGGCTTTTTTATTACTTTTTTGACACAGGTGTTCTTCACGCTCACTTGCTGCATTGAGCTCCAGGCCTTCAAGGGTAATCAGTTTGGTGCTTGTTTATGCCAGGGTGGATCTGTAATCTTATGGAATTGGCCATATAACATGGAGAATGTTGAAGGGAGGAACAGATACACAGCCTTGCTTAATAATAAACTCTGTTAACCTGTAATGGCTTTGAGCAGACGAGGCTCTCCTGTGATTTGCTGTCAAACTTTCCAAAAACGTAGAAGGGAGCGAGTAGAAGTCATGTGGGTCACCTGAGGGGGACAGCAGTGTTCACACCTCCAGAAAAAACAGGCCCCGCTCCTCCTCTTCACGCCTGAACGGCATCCTAAACATGGCTGCGCTGACCTTGCGAGCAGCCATTAAACACCTGGAGGAACTTACTCGATTTAATTGCATTTGCCATTGCTAGCCCTTCAGCAAAAACAGGGGCCGCTTTCCTGAGGCAGAAAAAAAAATCTAACGGCTAATTAAGTAGTATTTGTAATTCATACTTATTGGCTGCAATAAATTGTTGAAATTTCTACTTCTTTTGTATTTATTTTAATAACATTTATCCTCCACTGCTCATTTTGTGCCAAAATTTATAAAATGGACTGAAGTTTAATTCAGTTTTTCATCTAATGCAAGTTTAAGAAAAACCATGGTAAACTAAATAGTCAAATTATTAATGTGATGATTAGTATTTTAGTCTTATTGATACATTTAGCCCAATAAATATTCACAGATAAAATTAAAAATAACTTCTGATCTAATCAGTGGTTTTCAGCTTGGTTTGGGTTTTTATTAGTTATGAAGTCTGAAGTTTTGAAGTAATATATTTTTTCCCAAAAGCTTATGCATACATACATCATCTTTTATAGACAACCCTGAGCATCCTCTTCATGAGTCTGTCTTGAAAAAAAGAGTCTCTCCAGTCAGAGGCATATTCAGATTCACTGTGATACAGACTGCTACAGGAGGCCTTTCCTGCCAACAGCCATCTCCGTCTTCAGTAATTCTTTAATCAGAATCTGAATTAATGAGCTGCAACAACATTTAACTTCCCTTTGGGATTAATAAAGTGTTTCTGAATTGGAATTTGAATAATTTTAGGGTTAAAATTGTTTCTCCAACTAGATTTTTTCCACTTTCCAGGTCAGTGTAGACCAGACTGGGGCCTACAAGAATACATGTATTGCTTCACAGACAAACACACAGACTGCACTGTAGACCTTCTCAAATACACAAAGGTTCAATATTAGACAAACTGACTTAATTTTATACATCTCTTCAGTTAATTGTACCTCAAATGTGTATTTTGTAGCCATCAACCATCTTCTGTTATAATTCTGGCTGAATTTTTTACCCTTCTGTAAAATCCTCCAAATTTCTCACATTCCTGTTGTAATTGTGGCCAAATAGCCTTGTCACAGTTTCCTCTGACTAAATGACTTTTCAGTGCATTTTGTTCTTGCTTGGCAGCTTCTCTGTCCATGTTTATGCTAAACTCGCTCCATTATGGATGCTGGCACTGGTGTTGCATCATCTGTTTGATGGCTTGACTTTCGGTGGTTCCAGGGTTTCTGCTGTACAACCTGATCGACTTCGGTTAGAGTGTGATGGATCAGGTGACTGACATTTAATTTTGGATACAATTGGATGCTCTGATTCAACAAACAATCCTAAATACACCTCAAAGAACTAGAACTATGTTGATTGCTTGAAATAAATGTGTGATTGAAGTGCAACTCTCTAAGGGAAATTCATGCAAATGTTAGTGGAGGTGTATGGATATTTTTGTCTCTGTGCTGTAGGTGTCATTTGGAAATCAGCAAATTAAACTTTGGGCTTGCAGTTTTTCCTCTTTTCTAATCTAAGTTGCATCATTAGTCGAGCTACAGAAAAGATGGTTTAAATGCAGCCGTAGATGAAGAAAAGGACATTAATCTCCATGAGTAAATCAAAATATCTGACAACCATTATCATGGAAAGCTAAGATGTAGGTGCAGAAAAAGTTCTGCATATGTACTGATGGGCACAATCTGTTTCAGAAAATTCAAGCAATTTTTGCTGACAGATTATTTTCTGCAGGTGCAGAAACAAAGCTGTTTTACAAAAATGGACTCATCTTTTCCTTTTTGGTTCTTTTCGTGGCTTTCTTTGCAAAAAAACCCCCCCAAAAAAACGGGTCACAAATTGGACAGTCTGAACCCACCTGATTGTGTTCTCTGCACTATGTCTGAGAACATGCAAATAAAATGGCTGTCATAGCAGGTAAGATTGGTTTATCTATCAAAATAAACATTTAAACCAAAGCTCTGCACACCAGCTTCATCTTTGTGCATCTTGTTGAGATGTGCCCTTAGGTTGCTGGGATGCCAGGTTTGCTGTTGATTACAAAGCTTCCAAACAGCTTCATCTCGAGTTTTCACAATTTTGCCATCTGCTGATTAAATTTTGTTTTCTTCTCTCCAAGTAGGGCTTTTTCATTTGCGTGGAGTGCAAATCAGTCTCTCTCTGGCTGATTGTTGCTGAATTATTTTCTTTGCTCAGCTTAACCTACATTTAAGTTCTGTTTGAAAGCGACTCCAGTCCATGCTGCGGTGAAAACAGCGCCTCGTGAGAGCTGCTGGAGCTGCTTTTTATTGTTATCAAATGTCGACAAATTGGTGTTGTTGAAGTATCTACAAGAGAGTTCATTTAAATGAATCCATACCACATTAAATTCAGTTAAATTTGAGATTCCTTTGTTTATTATGATGGAAAATTAAATGTTGTAACTCATGTCATCCAAGTGTCTTCAAAGTGTCGTTGTGGACGGTGATGTTGTTGGGTGAAAGGATTTCTGGTAGCAGTCAGTGTTGCAACAAATGTAAAGAGGCCTCTGACTGAAGGCTGTTGCTGAATTAGTCTTGTTATGGTCATGAATGCTAACAGCTCCATTTCTGACCAGCAGAGATGATATTCCACTCTGACATTTCAATAATGAGACAATCAGTTTATAACTAATCCATCTAATTTGCTTTTAGCCGCTCTTTTTTAAAAAAAAAAAATCAGTTTGATTGCACGTATAGAAAGCTGGGCAGAGAGATGCTGGGCAGAGAGATGTTGGAGTTGGGGTTATGATCCTTTCCCATTGTAATCGATAGAGGTGGTTTGAACTTCCTCCTCGTTCTCTGTCTGCTGTTTGATGCTGCTTTGCATCCACGAAGCTTCATTTCAGCTCCTCTGGGGTTTGGGGTCGTAGTTCAGATATGATTTGAGGTTTAGAAATGTTAATCAGCTGCTTCCAGTTGTAAAATTATACCTTGTTGCCACAGTTGCGAGTCATAACTCTCTGAAAGTAAAAAACATCCAAATAAGAAAATTTTATGTAGTTTAAATGTTCCAAAAAAAAGGGTATTAAGGTGATATTAATGGCAGTTTTAGGCACATTTAAAGAAACTAAGATTGACAATTTAGCAGGTATGTTAGCAACCCGTTATATTTAAATACCAGAAATGGACATCTGTACAGAAATGATCTCAACATAGTTTTGACCATGTGGTTAAATCACATTTGTCTAATCAACCTTGTGAAACTTTTATACCGATAAAATGTTTGATTTTGAAGGTCAAAGAAAAATGTTAATAATGGATTTTAATGCTTAAGAGAAAGCACTGAATATTTCTTTTTGTTGGCTCACGAGATAAGAAATTTTATATATAAAATTGATATAAAGCCAGGAATTTGCTAACTGATTCTGGTACTTTAAGGGCGACTTAATGATTGATGATTAATGATTTATTTTCGACCTATAATTAGATTGACTTTGTTTTTGAGATACCAGAATATTGCCTGTTCTAACAGCAACAAATCTCAGCAGCACAGGACAAACCTTTTTGTCCTACAGTATAATCTTGAGATGCAGTATATCACACTTCATCAAACAAGAAAGATAGCAGGAGTGTACCTTTTCAGTGTCGTCCTTTGTTGACATGTTCTTTGCACTCATCTTTCATCTGGCTGCAAATAGAGACCGGTGTCATATTTTCAGCGTGAACAATAGTTTTTGCTAGAAAACTTGTTTTTCATCAGGCTGAAGTTTTAGATTTTAATCTTGTAGGGTTTCTGCTGTTTGCAGATGTCCAAAACATTCCTAATATTGATGGGCATTAATCTTAAATACTGGGGTATTATGTAAAATGTACTTTTTTGAGCTTTACATCATGTTGTAATGTTATTCCTTCATCAAAAACATACCTGGAGTGTGCTTTGAAACTTTCATGCATTTTGAGGAATCCTTTCATCTCCCATGGCAACCATTCGGAGTGCCGAGGCACTTGCTCTCACGACACAGGTCTTCCTCGGAGATCAGTGTCCAGCCGAGCTTCTGCCTCCCACCCCCGTGATTCTCCCACTCAGTTCCTCCAGACTAGCAGCAGCAGCAGATGGCAAACACCTGGTGGAACTGAGTGTCTGCTGAGCGTATCGTACAATCTGCTTTTGAAAGCAGTGCTTCTAAGACAATGTTAAAAGCTTAATGAAGGAACTGTAGTGATGTCTTTCTGATGGTGGACTGTCTGAAAGAGCAGGAGCGTCTTAAAGAGACAGAGGCTTAATTTCAAGGTGTTAATTTGCTACGTCAAACTTCTTTTTAAAGTCGTGTTGGACATGTCTGCAGGATTTTCACAGCTGACATTAATATAGTTCCTTGATTGTGCTATAAAAAGGCACTGTGTCTGAAATATACATAATACTGCCCCTTCTATTAAAAAAAAAAACATTTATATGCCTACATGGATTTTATTGACAAATATTTTGAAAACATTGTCAAAATTCAATACGTTCCACTTTGAATTTACTGGAGTGAAGTTATGTTTAACTCAGATTAAACATAACTTAGATTTTTTGGTTTCATATTTCTACAATATTTCTAAATATGTGGATCGGAAGATGGTTTTCAAGTTGCCCGACAGACTGATTGACTTGTCAGCAAGTTGAACAGAAGAGGAGTGGAGGATGAACAAATGATGGACATACAAACACTTTTAAATGGAAGACTAAAATGAATGGATGGACAAGTCAGCACACAAATGGACAAAATTGATCGGCTAATCCACGGACAGAAAAACAGATGAATCCATTAACAATTCGATGAACAGGCCAACAAATGGACAGAAAAACAAGCTGGTTGACAAATGATGGATGGACAAACTGACTGAACAGACATATGGATGAAAGGACAATTACTTTTAAGAGGCTGCTTAAGCAGAGAGATGGAGAAATTATACACTGACATATTGACAGACGAACACAGTCGGCTTAATGAACAGATGGACAGAAAAATGACAGAGGGACAGACGTACGATGCTAAAACAACTGGATAAATAGACAAATAAGGGTGACTTGACGGTTAAACTGATGATTGAGTGGCCAGATGAGCAAATGAATGAATGAGTAGACAAACAATGCACAAGTGTATGAATGGACAAACCAAAAACATAGCGACGCGGATGGAGATGCCGATGAACAAACAATGGACAGATGGATAGACAGAAAGAAATGCATGGACAGATAAACAGAGAAATAGACAAGATGGATGTTGATTGAGAATAGTCTAAAAATTCAAACATTTTCTACAGCTTTACCTTTTTCCATATTGATCGAAGCCTGAAAAATATCTATAAAACCGATGGGAACTCTGACCTGAATCAAAGCTAAATGTCACTGAGGTCAAATTAGCGAGCTTTGTATGTAGTAATTTAGATATAATCTGGTTACAACTAAACAATACTAACTATTATGGATGTATAACACATCAGCATTGACATTTTTCAGTTTTATCGGTAAATATTGGTTACCTGTCAAAACAGCAATATTAATATCGGTATCAGTCCAATTGTTCATATCTGTGTATCTGTAAATTCTATCATAATTAAGGGAAAAATGTAATAAAGTCCCAAAGCTACTGTTTCTATTAAATGAGGACAATACATATTTAGATTTTATAAGATGTTTGACTTTTAACATTTGATTTAATACTGGATTTGAGATTATAAAAAGCTGTAGGCTCACCATGAGCTAAACCTAGCTGTACAAAAAAAAAAAAAAGAATCCTCCCAGCTTTTACAGATGAGGCAAGTTATTTATATGAACCAAATCAAACGTGATGTTGTTTTGAAAATTGATGCTCATCTAGCCACACTCAATATGTGTCTCTTTGATTACACACCTAAAAAAAGAGGACTTTGTTCATGTGGAACCACGCTGAAAAGATCTGCGGTAGGTCTGACAGTGGTGGAACAATTCCAAATAGGCCTCATGGTTGAGTGAACAAAAGGCATCGGTAATGGCCCTTCATTGCAGATAGACAAGATGCTGAGTGGAATGATCGGGTTGCATTTTGAGATCCTTCAAAAGCTCAGCCATGATTTCTCAAAGCAATTACTGTACTGTCATTTTTTTTGTTATATTGAGATCGGTAAAAAGAAAGCAATTACCCCCAGCCTGATGGGAATGCAAACACTTCTTGTTGGTAATGTAAATTTTGACCTATGTCTGATAGATTCTTGCATACTGTTTGCCTAAACGCACAACAAACCTTTGAGGGTTAAAGTTGTGCTGACAACTCTTTCTTAGAAGACAGAATTTGCAGAACATTTCACGCTCTTTAAACAAATATAGGGTTTTTGAAACCAAAATAAAGGTAGTTAATATTATGAAGAGCTCTCTTAAAGAGGTGCATCATAGATCCAAAGTCTAACTCATTGAACTGCAGTTGTACTTGGGTTGCTTGTTTTTAGCTGAAGCAGAAACTCTGTGAATAGAGTTGCTACATTATGATCTGTGAAAAATTCATGGGCACACAGCAATAATTTAACATAGATTTTATTGCCAATCTTATTGTTTTTGGTTTTCATTACTTTTCACACTTTTATTTATTTTTTATTTAATAATAGTTTTTACTGTTGCATTAAATTTTTTTTCTCCAAGTTTTCATATTCTGTACTTGTTTTTTTATTCTTTTTAGCACACAGAACCTGGATCTTTCTGCTGTCCAATAACAGAGAAGCAGATTTTGAATTAATGCAGAAATCTGTCAAATGATTTCTGGCTTTCATAGCATTCACTAATACCAGCTGATCACATCAAACCTTTCTGCCTGCTATCAAGCCTCCTTGTCAACTGTTCATTGTTTGGCTTAATGTGACGACATTTAACCAGATACTCATTAAAAACCAACAGGATTTTCTCTGGGTGCTCTTTACAAACTTCTCTAGTGGAAATCCATATTTCAAAACACATGAAGTACAGCTAAGTGTGCTTTACTCTGGTTGTGGTCAAAAGTTACACACCAACAAGCTGCACTGCCTCCTAATTAGTCCAACATCCTTATCACAGAATACAGTATGTCCTCTGCCACACCGTGCTTTGCTATTTACTGATAGCTCCTAATTTAAAGCATGTTAGCTCAATGTTTTCTTTGAATCCAAAACTGTTGCAGCTTTAACCCAGGCAGTAATGCAATTACAATATTGTATAAGGGGAAAGGAAAATGTCAGTAACAACAATAAATATGGCACATGTGGTCTGTCAGTCGCTTTAGGGGTTACCATTATTTTGGCAACAAAAGAGGTTGCAAGCTGGAGTGGAAACTGGATTGTTAGTTGTTTTTTTTGTTGTGCTTGTACTGAAACACATTTGCTCTCTGAAGCAGTAAATTGGTTTTGTACATTTGTCTATTTCTAATTGAGAAAACTTTACTTTGTAATTCATACTATCCCATACTTATGAGAATTTTTTTAAATAAATCCTAATAGTTATTAAAAATTTAATCTGTTTTTAAATCAAATCCGAGCAAAAGGCAGAGACCTCTCTGGGTCAAAATGTGGAACATCAAAAGCAAGTTTGTTTTTCTAGTCTTTAAAATGGGTGAGCAGCTGCTCTGTTGTGTAGCAGTTGTTTGTTTCTACTGTCGCTGCATGCTTGCTCAGGATGAGGTATTGTGCAAAATCAATTAGGAAATACAAAATATAATTAAGATTAAATTGAACTATTTGAATAGTATTAGCCTGAGTTGGGTTGATATAAAATGATTTTGGACCAATTGTTCTATTATTTTATACAGTGGCAAAATAAACTGTAACTGAATTAATGTCTTGGTTAAAAAGTGTAAGCCCAGTTCACAGGCATTGTGCAGTTACTGATACATTTTCTTAATCATCTCATCATTTGTTCATGATGAGGCTTTCATCATCCCACTATCTGAGCAGAGTTAGTTTATTAATACATAAAGAAGACCTATGCTTTTGCTTGTTTTCCTATTATCTCTGTAGTGATGCTGTTGTAGCTATAGGCTTAGGCTGCTGGAGGACAAACTGACCACTTCGTTCTCTGGTACATTCTTTGCTTCTCTCCAATTTTTGTAGCCTTTAAAATCGACTCACAGCTTCTCTGTTTAGCCGTTTCTCTCCTAGATAAAGCTACTACAGGAGCTACGACTGCCATTAAATCCTTAGTTCTCTCTAACATAGAAAGTGCTCCTGGATCATTGTTTACATTTTTTTATGTGTGCTCTGTCTTCTCGAACTCTCCAGTCAGTCGTGGTAAAGTCGCTCGTATTGAACATGGTTCTGGTTCTGCTGGAGGTTTCTTCCTATTAAAAGGGAGTTTTTCCTCTAGACTGTCTCTTCAGAATGAAGTATTGATGTGAAGTCAATGACTTCATGCAATCTTTTCGATTTCCTTAGACACAAAATTTAACCATTTGAATAACAAACTGAACTTGATGCACTGATTGGATTGCTTTTTTTGTATATAAATCAAACGAATTGAATCATGACCATTCTTCTGTTGCTGCCCCATGTTTTGACTTCAGTTGTCACTCAGCATCACGCTAGATTATGTTGTATGTCAATATAATTGCTGACCCAACAGAACATATCCATCGAAGCAAACAATATATATGAGAACCCTGGGCATTGTTTCCAGTAGTTGCCTAGACAGCTCATACCTCTGATTATTGTCAGATTGTGGTTTGTTGTGCTTGGCTTCTGATAGCGCTAAGAAGATGATACAAGCTTCTCAAGTTCTGTGGATGTAAACACTTCACCGGTTGACATGAGCTGAGTCCTGTGGGATCAAAGTTCAGCTTACAGAGGCTGCCTTTCTGCCAGCTGCACCACTTTATAGTCTTTCAGCTGGACAAGCACTCTGATCCTTGAGTTGTCTCCAGAGTTACCCAACTTGTTCTGTATTCTCAAGAAAACAAGGTTGCTCTGTAATTGCTGTCATGATTGTAATCAGCGCACATCTTGACAGCTCGTTGTTTGAGATAAATGTTTGAAGTTAACTGCATGAACAGTGAAGGTTAATTGATCTAAATGAGTGCTAATCTATCAGTAATTAATGCTGCATAAATGAGTAAACTCTAAAATGGATGTTAGTAAAAAATTATTTTAAAACCTTCAGTCTTTTACGGAGCTTGTGAGCAGGAGATACTAGAAGTGTTTGTTTTTCATTCATTCAAAATCTAATTGATTTAATTGAGAACATTGTGATGTGCTGATGGCAACCATTCCAAATGTGATCTTGTTTTGGTAAATATTTGCCTTGAAAGCTCAGATTGTTTTGAAAGTCACACGTTTACCTTAAAGGGTTAGCTAGAACAGTTATTAGAAATCTAATCACAGCAAGAAATGATTAGTAGTTTTACAAGGTCTAGTTTCTTGAATTCAGCTTCTTTTTGAAAGCCAAGGCTGATTGCCCTACCAGGTGCCATAAAGGCTGAATGGACCAGTGGCTTTGTGCAATGACATGGTGGTTATTTCATGGCACTCCCCAATGGTCAATGACTCCGCTTCATCATTGTTCCACACCATTGTGCAGCTTTTTATGAGTCCAGCTGCCACCTGTCCTCCATGCAGTGTTATCCTGCATGGGAATGGCATATTTATACCAAAAGAAAGGGAAGTGACAAGCATTTGACAAGCTGTTTGAAACCTCAGGCTCACCCCAGAACAGATGGACTTGAGTTGGACTCTGTGTGGTGGTAGTAGTTTAGGTGTGTCACTTTAGGTGTATGTCTTAAAGAACTATGACGATAAGAGATTTGAGATTTCTCAGTGTTAATCCTCTGTTATTGCTGATGGCTGGCTTTTAATGTCTTGCCAGACAAGCTGGAGTCCTCATGAATCTCTCTGTACAGACAGATTGTTCATGCATATTAAATGCTTAGTCAAAGTAGACATTTACAGAAAAGGGCAAGACATTTGTGTTAATCACTAATTGACATCACATTAGCTTTGTGCAGAACATAGCATGCAGACTGTCAATCACAGTCTGGATGCCAATAGGATCAGAACTGAATGTTTGTTTCAAATACAATTCTTGACAAGTTGTTTTTAAAAAATATTGAAATTGATCCATTCATTTACTGGTCTGTGGGACACCAGGTACAGGGAGGAAAACCCAGCTATCCATCTGTCAGATCGAAAGGCATTCCCATCCCAAAGATGAATTACATTATTCAGTCCCTCCAGTAGGTTCAATGCCCATTCTAGGATGATGTTCTAGTGATATAACTGCAGAACCTGAGGCATCCTGATCAAATGTTCAAACCACTGCAGATGAATCCACTCAAAACTGAAGAGCAGTAGCTCTACTCTTAAATCTGTCCAAATGACTGAGGTCTTGCACTATCTTTAAGATAGAGTCTGCCCAGTGCCCACCCTACAAAGGAAACTCATTTCAGCCATCTGTATCCAGGGTCTTGTTCTTGTGGTCATTATCAATATCTCATGATCTTAGTCAGGACCATTAGGACCATTTAACTTAGAGCTTGACTTTTTGGCTCAGTTCTTTAATCATCATAATGAGCTGGAGAAGTTCTTGCATTTAGACAGACAAGGCCATAATAAATCCATCTCCTACTCCATCACTCATAAACAAGACACCATGATACCTGAACTCCCTTTTCATGAAAAGACTAACCCCTGCCCAGAGGAAATTATCCACCTTTTCCTTTTGAAAACTGTTTCTTCACATCTACTTAAGTTGTTCCTGCCTCTTCAGACTGGAGGTCATGGCTTGAAGACACAGCCAAAGCCACCTGAAAAATCAATGCTGGTCGTCTAATGTTTTCAAACCCAGACATCTTTTTCTTCACTCTTACATCTTCAGATCCTGATAAATAGGATTAGTGACTTTGACTTGACTATGTCGTTGAACTGTGAAGAAAGGTCTTACTGTTGTACAAGGACCCAACAGCATCCCTAGCCTCTCATACTCTTGCAGTATCTTCCACAATTCTCTTCTCGGTACACAGTTATAAGGTCTCTTCTGGGCAAACAATCTCCCATGATCCCATTCTACAATTTCTTGAAGATAAAGCTCTACTCCATTATTCCAAGGCTACGGACAGAATCCACACGGTTCCTCCTAAATCTGATGTTCGACAGTTTATCTGTTCATTCCAACATCCTGTAGTACCTTTCCATAGCTTCAGTCATCCAGCTGATGAGATGCTTGCAGGGTCTCTCTGAATGATTCTGATACCACCATACTTGCTTTAATACAAACCAATTGCTTTTTCACACTCTTACTATTTTGTTGCTGTCAACAGATGATTATATTGGATTCAGTGGTTTTGTTGCTTACTTGAACCTCATTTAGCAGCTGATTGGAAGCATGTTACTTCCTGTCTTGATCTTTCCAAAGAGAAATTTACAAGCCAAACTTCACCCAATAAAATTATCTTTGTAGTATTAACTTCTTTTAAAAAGCTTTTTTTTCTGGTGTTTTGATGGGTTTAATCATCATTTGTTCACTGAAATGTCCTGAAAGTTCAGAACTGCCTGTCTTTGGTGGTAAAAGTTTTTTTGAAATGTTATGAAAACTGTCCAGTTCTTATCACAACACTGTGTATTTTCTGTTTTCACACTGAATGTCAGAAGAGTGCATGGTCAACAACAAGAGGTAGAAACATGGTCTTAAAAGTGGATAAAAAAAGAGTACAATCTTCAGCTTGAGTCAGGTTGACATTTCATGCTGCAGCAGTGCAGAGCTCGGTAGGGCTGTTTGCTTGTTTAGAAGACTGGTCCAGTGAAATGACCCAAATTAAGCTATTAGAAAGCTTTCATGTGCCAAAGTGCCCCCAGTGGGTATGCATGAACAATGTGCGTTCACTGCTTTCAATCTGGGCACGGGAAAGTTTTCCAATAATTCAGCTGGTCTGTTAGGCATGCTAGAGGCTCAGAAAGGCCTTCATTTCATTATTGTGTTGCAATGAAGTGTGTGTTGGCATATACTGTGAGACAGGAATATTTATCTGGTTGTTTACAGTGTAGACTATTTGTTTAGGAAACCTCCAATCATCGATGGCGATAATAAAGCAAAACTGTCAACAATTCTACATCTGTTCACTAAAAATCTCAGAAAAATTAAAATATTTTTAAACTAGATGTGCTATAACTGCATATCCATAAAAGTATGAGAGAAAAGTAAAGTAGCTTATGGATTCCATACAGAGATGTGGTGTTGATATTGTCGGAAACAACACATGAATGTATTTTGACAAATGTCCTGGTTCTCCTTTGATGACCTGTGGATGAAGTTAATTGTGATTTTAAAAAAAAATCGTCATTGTTTAAGGTTTAGCAGAAGATTGAAGGTTTGTACTGTGATTATCATCTATTTTGGTTAAAATCTGATGTTGTCTGGTCGTTATCTTGAATTGCTTGAATTGTCTGTGGTTAGGCAGAATGCATATTTAAAGATCCCACAACCAATATTTACAAGTATCTGGACTTACTAACATTTCTGGCAGCAATTGCAACTTTGAGTTTACTGCCAGACCGACTTGTTGGCAGGGTTTCCAGCAGGATTTCACGTTAATACTTGATCTTGTGAGTCCAATGGTCTGTAGAGGGACCAATGAGTCAGAGCCTGTATATCAGGAAAAAATCAGATTGGAGAATGAAGATTTGGATGCAGGTGGTGTGTCTTGGCACTTAACAGGTGGGAGAGGGACAATTCTGCATCATATCATGCTCTTAAAGACCAGAACAAACTCTGGTTATGTTGATACTTTGGGGAATTTCATGAAACAATTTACTTCACATCGTAGAAACTGCAGATTTTAAAAACTTACCATGCTACCCTTTGTTAGCAGTAGATTTTAAAAACTTACCATGCTACCCTTTGTTAGCAGTAACTCTTACATAATTTGCTCATTTACTCAAACCCTGCTTGTCTGGATGAGAGCCTTTAATTATATTACCTTTAATTTTGAGTAAGACTCCATAAAATCCAACAGGAGTAAGAAACTGTTTCTTTAGCAACAAAACTGACGGTCCATGAATTGTTTACAGCTGCTGTAATTGCATGTGTTGTAAGAATTGTTTTATTCAGGGTGAAATGGTTGTCAGTCATGTCCGCTATGAAATTATGTTTCTGTAATTTGAAGTAACTTGGTGTTCTGTACATGGTTTGGTAGAGTAATAAGCTTCAAATGCTGACAGTGCATCAGCAGCGCAGCAACCTGGCCCCTCAGAGAGCCATCAAGCAGAAAATGATAATTAATTAATCATGGAGTGTGAGGCAAACTCAGTTCAATTAGACCATTAGTTATTCCTTCCCCTCGGCCTCCACTCTAGCCAAAGAGAGCATGCCTCTCTAATAAGGCTGGTTTTCCTCCGCAGCACTTGGTCACCGTGCTGCTGGCTGGTTGGATTCCTATAATTGGGGGTGGGAATCCTTAGTCAGATAACGATTCGATTACGATGCAGAGGGCTACGATGCAGTCATATCCTCCGGTAAGACATTTTTCTTCAAAAGACAAATTAAATGCCTTAGATCAATTTTTATAAATTACAGAATACATAAAAGTAATAAAAACAGTACTAATAGCTCTAAAATACGACACAAGGCATTAAGATTAAGATTTCACTTCGTGTTGCTCTGGTCCAAGTGATGTTTGCCATGATGCAGGGTATGTTTTGTTTTGGCATGAAAAACATATTTTCTCCCACACCTGCTGATAATTGGTAATGGGGATATTTACTCTTGAACAACTCTTTCTCCTAAGAAAAGTCTAATAAGAACTTGTCTGTCGGTTCTATAAATAGCTGCCTGCTTTGTCACATGGTTTCCATCACCTTTTCTTTTAGTGATATAATGGAGGATTTGCTTCAGGGTGAAAAAATCCTATAAAGTCCTTTTTTTTTTCTTTTGTCCTTTCTTGAGGCTATCTTGTGAACACTGTTTATTTATCATCTTCCTCATAATTTGGCTCAGATGCATATAATGTGGAGTGGTAGTCATGTTAATGTTTGACTTTAATAATTGGCTGTATTATTAAAGCTCAACTAACTTTAAAGTTTATATTTGCAAGCCAACTGGTTAGTTAAAAGTTGCTTCTGAGCTTCAAATTCAGTTCCCAGCATTTTCATAACTGGAAGTAAGTTACTTGATTGTGGTGTAAAATGGCTGGAAAATATGATGCCTCCTCTTTAAATAACAAAGTAAAGTTTTTAAAGTGCCCAATTTAAAGTTTTCACTTAACTAAGATGCTGTGGCGTCTCCTAAATAGGTACTTTCTGCCAAAAATCCCTCCTTTTAATCTTTTATAGAATATGACCACTATCTACATGTTAGGCTACTTTCCTTGAATTTTAATAATTTGATGGCTTTAGTTTAAATAACATTTCCACATTTGAAACTTTTGGAAAAACATGATCACAATTACAGTAAGAAAACAGCACAAATCTAATTTCATTTTTAACTTCTGGCTTGACGTTCCCAGAAGACTGAGCTTTTTCTAATTTGCCACAGACCGTCTCTCATCCATGCAGGTATGTATATATGGGTATTTTATAGGCTTGCGGTCTGGCAAGGACAGAGGAATTAGCCTTATCCACATTCATTAACCTCATTTTTATTCTCCGGAGCTACAGCGCTGTAGAACTATCTGTCACCACAGCACAAAATGATGAATTGGTAATCAGTTGAAAAGCTGTCAGGAAAGCCTCAGGAATGCAAACTTGATGCCCTTGAATTAACCGTTAGTAATCAGATCAGCATTTATTGTTGGTTCGGTTAGGCATGTTTTATGATCCAGTGTTGTCACATGTATAAGCAAGGAGACATCAGTGACGGTCCTTATTAGAGACCACTCTAAACCCTTCCACCCCCAAAGCTTATGATGTGTGTTGGTTGTGATTAATTTTTAATCATCCTTTTCAATAATTCATGCTTTCCTTATTGATAATGGAGTGCATACAGCTAATCAATATGTTTAGCTGCTGTGCAATTTTTTTTTAAAACTGCAAGATGTGGAAAAATGTTGAAAAGTTTCCCCCCTTTCTGTAGGATTTCTGTGACAGTTGAACTGAAATGTGCAACTTCAACATAAACAAATAAAGTAGCAACTTTTCTTTTTTTTTTTTTTGCTTCAATGCCCAAGTTGACCACTGTGTGAAACACAAGAATCCTGAGGAGAAATCAATACAATGACAGCTGAGCTCCAGAAATTCCAGACTGTACCCTAATTACCGGGTCAGTGTGCACCAAGACTTTCTCTCTCTCACCTAATTGTGCTTTAAAGTTCAGAGACAGTGAGTGGTTGAATAGCAGAGTGCTTGGGAGGCCAGCCGATGTGTAATCTACCAACCTGTTGTTAATGGCTCATGTTTTAAACGTTAATGAGAGCTGGAGTTAAAAGCAGCATTAGCTAAACTCTAGGTGGACTCCAGCTATGTGGATTAACTTTTCATTACCTCCTCATTAGGTGAACCTGGGGATTAAAGAGACCTCTGTATGAAATGTAGCATGAAAATATCCAAATGGGTCTGCATAAAGCCAGTTTGCAGATGAGCAAAGTAAGTGATTGAGCTTTTAGCCTCTCGTTCTCGTCGCTGAGAATCCCTCCGCAGTTTAGCTGACATCATTTGCTCCCTATTAGCCAATAAGAAGACTTGCAGGAGCAGGGAGGCTACCGATTCCTGAGGAGATGACTTTGAAAACTAAAATAGGTCATTAAAAGTAGAGTAGGAAGGCCATTATAATTCTAACACTGAAGTTGCCATTTATTTGCATTACGAAGTCCCTGGTGTAGTAGTTAAATGTCACTTGCCAACTTTAATGAGAGTTAAGTTGTGGGAGTAAGCCCAGAGCTGATTAGTGGTTTTTGCAGCAGTTCCATTCAGTGGTTTAACCAAAGGAATCAGCTCCACACATTGATCGACCTGTGGATGGTAAAAGTGTCCAGCCCCGACCCCCTGGGGTCAAGCCCTGAGCTGTACTTCCATGTTTTATTTCTTTTGAATGCTAAAACAAAGGCACACCATTAAGTAAAGGTATTTAAATTTACTTTGAGTGATCTGCAATGCATCCTGTCAGCTAAAGATGTAATTAAAAAGGATGTGGTAGAGCAAGTCAGCCTGGACGACCTTTACCATCAGCCATGAAAGAATTAGCCAAATGGTCTGACAGAAAAATACTCAGCAAGTCTTTAAGTTTCACTAAATTTGAGAATTACAGGACTTATTGAGCATATCCAGACCAAAGAAATAGAGAAATATTACAATAGTGGCTTTAAAATGCTGGTTCTACTAACAGGTTTTGCTTTGTTTTCTAAAGCTCATTCTTATGAAAGACAGTTTAAAATTACCAGCATGATTTCTTTAAATTAAAATACCCTTTTGAACTTTTTCCCTTTTTCCCCCACATTGCATGCATCACCTTTTGTGTGCTTTTAGGACATGTGACCAGCAAAAAGTAATGCATAGCTGAAAGGAAAATGATGCACGGTTTTTAAATATGTTTTGAGCAAACAAAAAAAGTGATATGCGTTGGTATTCAACCCCCTTTAGACCAATATCCCTGAATCTCTGAAATCCCCTAAAGAAGAGTCACAATAACCATTGATGGAAAGAAGCGGGCCTGATGACTTGAGACCAAAGCTTAACTATTTAATCTAAATCAGAAATTCTGTGTGGTGAAGGGCTATTAATGCTGCCCGTTAGGGATGAAAACTGGTCTAGTTGTTTATAGGTTTAGGTTAAAGTAAAGAATCTTATTTCTGAGTTCACTTCCAAACTCAGAAACAAGATTCAGACAATAGAAAACATGGTGATGATGGAGGGAGTCCTGATCATTTCGCATTCTCAGGAAGAGACAGAGTAGTACAGAGAGATGGTTTTCACTCCTTTCGCTAATGCTACACTATGCCACACTGCTCATGATTATCAGTGGTATTGCTCACAGCCTCCCTGATAAGGGACTAAAAAACTAAGTCTGTCACAATAAGCAATAAATCAATTAATTGCATGATAATTTAAAATGAGCTCTAATATCCATTTGCATAATTGTTTTTCTTGACTCTGTTTTTTGTCAAAGACTGGATGACAAAACTCATCAGTCTGGTTTCAACTGGCCCCTTTTTTGGAGAGCAGTTTTCTTTAGTTTATTTAATTTGGACATTTAAAATGTATTCCTGTTCCATTGTTACATGTTTGTTGGAAATAAAAGTTTATTGATCTTTAAGAGGGTATTAAGCATAGTGGTGAAAATGTGATGCTGTTGAAGATGACTTTGGTTAAATACAGAGCAAATTATGGGGGAGGGAGAACTCGAAGATGCAAAACACTCAAGACATGCAGTCAGAATTATTACAATTATTACAATGGTTAGATTAAGTGGTAGAACGGACCAGTTAAAGTCAAGATCCCACTGGGAATTTGTAGCAAGGTTTTAAAAGTTAAGTTGGTGTCATAAAATCTGGCTGTGATTGAGTTTTTTTGCACAAAAGAAAATAGGCTGGTAGAGGCATGCGACAAAGGAGTTGCAGCAGAAGGGGGTTTGAAAAACGTACACCACATTTTTCAGACGTCTATATAACTATTATGCTATGCTAAATATACATAAATATGTTAGTTTATGCTTGTAGCATGGAAAAACAGTTATATAAAAAGGGGAAAAAAACAAAAAACAAAGCCGTTTGCAAGGTATTGCATATATGGGTGACTTTTGTTAGTTGGTGAGCCGTGTGTTGCGGGACGTCTTTGGTCCAGCTGATTATGTGCAGTTGAGATTTGACCCATTTGGATCCACGGGGGCTAGAACTCGTTCTGAACCCGGTCCAATTGCATCAGGCCTAGTTTTATTTCAACATGTCACAGCTCTATGTGTCAACATGTTTATTTCCCCAGTAAATCCCAATGGATGCATACTTAGAACAAACACACAAAACACAGCAGTGCTCCGGATGTGCCGCACACTGAGTCTGTTTCTTATTATGCAAAGGGAAGGATGTTTGATTGTCGGTGAACCAAACGATGGTAGTGTTTAAGACTATATCCGTTTCCACTGGTACATCAATTACTCTAGGATTTTGTTTAATGACCTACCATTTGTTATCGAGCATCATTTCATTTTAATTCATTCACCATATGGCTGCTGCATTTGTTTTCCTGCTGAAGATGTCAAAATTATGAATTGTTGAGAAACTGGAAATGGAGAACAAACATTGTCTGGAAATATTTTTAATTTGATGCAGATGATCCTTTACAAATGGCACCAGGGAAATGTAACAAATCTTGTGTGTCCATTTTTTTTAGTCTGAACAGGGTTGCAATTTTTTTAAAGCAGTAATGATTGTGTAAGAGAAATAACTAAAGTCTTTTTCCCAGAACTATGTTTAACTCCTGGGCAATTTGACATGCTCTCCTGCAGAGAGCTTCTTTGTCCGTTCCCTTGACCTATGAGAAGAAAATGGAAGGCGTGAAAACATCTCAGAGAGGTGTGAATATAATCTGAATTAATGAGGGCACATCTTACGAGGGGAACAGTCTGCAGTGACTGTGGGTGAACTCGTATAATTTGGATAATTAAAGCAACTTACTTTGACATTTACCACACGTTTGTGAGATACACGGCGAACGATAAGTGACACCGACGATGGCCTCTCTGATTATGGTTGGGATCAAATGATTGTCCTCGTTTGCATCTGCTCTGATACTCTGTTATTGACTAGAAGAGAGAGACACCAGTGTCATAAGGAGCATTTAAACCACCCATTATAGTCAGCTGCTTGTTTCATTATATCCTGGTAGCTTAGCCTGTATTAATTAGACATTAGGCATAGTAATGTGTGCTATTATTTCACCTTCTCTGACTACCACTCATTTAACAACACTCTTAAGTAAAAAAAAAAATAGTTGCTTTGCCAATGCTGGCCCCTGACAAGTTCCCCTAACCGTTCGCTCATTGCGGTAGCACACATTCACTGTGACACCATTTTCCTTGATTTCCCTTGCTGGCCAATTAAGGAGCTGAACAAAGTAAGTTAGTTGTTGTCATCCCCGTGTTTTCTTTCCCTCAGCAGAGTGAAACGAACACTGCTGAAGTTATGACACAAAATGACCGCATTTTTAAAAGCAGTGCATGTCTGCGACGTTACGAAGCCACCAGCATCCCAATAAAAATGTTTTCCAGAGCTTAACCAGCATAAAGTGTGGAGCACCATGCTTTTATATACAATGATGAAAACAGCAGATTCATAACTGAGTTCATTTTTTTTGGGTGGGGTGGATTACAAATGCAAAGGAAGGTCTCCTGGTGGTCTTGGGGCTGATATACCAAACTACTAATTATTGATCCTTCTGAATGTGGATGTTTATCACACTTGTAAATCCCCCTGGGTAATTAAATGAAATTGCCATGCTTATGATAGCTATTATCAGTTTCTTTGCCACAACGGTCAATCATTCTATTAAAAGCCTTGCAGGAACTCTGCATGCTACAGAGCCGGTGGCAGTAGAGCGCCTCAGGCCAGCAGAACTAATTAGAAAGTTGCCCAGTGGAATTTCTTCACCACCATGTCCAATCCGTCCAGCAGCTTTCCACTTTTCATCCCAACATTCAACTTAATTTCAACATGCTGTATGTCTCTGTTTCTTTTAATTTCCCTACCTGCCTCTCCAGGGCCATCAATCACAGTTAACTGATGCATACGCTTAAAAAAGGAAAACACATTTACCTATAAATTAATCAGAAGCAAGTTAGGACACATTTTAAAACCACTAAGGATTCCTTGTTCTGTGCTTCTGTTAAAAATAACTAAAATGATGTGTGAAGTATGATACTGCATATGTATTAGCAACACTAGCTGGCATTCTGCATCACATTGTATTAGATAGAATAGAATAAATTAAATATCCTTTATTGTTCCACAAAGAGGAGGAAAACGTTTGTGCAGCTGCAGCAAAATGACTCGCACAAGAAAAAACTATTAAAAATATATACAGAAACAGATTAAAACATAAAAATGCTGTACAGTAAGAGTACATTTTCAACATAAATACTGTGTAGTTATAGCTGCAGCAGAAGGCAACAAATGGGAACTTTAATGTTTTGCGTAAACGTCACTTTTTGTCCTGTTGCTTTCATGGACAAAACTGATTTATAGATGTTGAAGCTGGTAGTCTTCAGCATGCAGATTTAATCAGAACAGGGCTATTAAGAGGAAAAAACAGAAATGATTTAAAAACACAAAGGAATGAAAATAAATACTATATTTAGATGGTGTGACATGAGTTGTTTCCATCAGTGTCAAGATATCAGGCATCCTCTGGGGTTTGAGGATGGTTCTATATGCTGCCAAAGATGGATAATTGGCTATTTTGAGTAATTTTTATGAACAAAGCTCAGCTGCTGCAGCTCAACCTCAAGTAAACAACATACCTTGGGAATAGCCTCTGCTCAGGCAGCTTGCGTTTGTACATTTCTGTCTGGATGCATGTTTGCGTCTGCCAGATATAAGGAATAGGCCTAACCCTGCTAGTTCAGATGGAGCTATTTTGATTTCATCTGATCTGAGCAACATAAAAATGCAGATTAGTGGTACAACAATGACATGCATTTTAGGAGGTAAGTATTCATAACTTTTTAAGCACCTTCAGATCCTTAGATTTCTTTGTAGGTATGATTACTAGAAATTCTTTGATTGCATAGAGCTTATAATATTTTAGAAGCTGCTGTTAAAGTTTCGAGAATGTTTGTGATTTAAGTGTGCATTTTCTTTTTGAAAAAATATTTTTTGTAATCTTGTATGCATGACAGAAAATAAGAAAACCAAATCTCTAGAAGTTAAATAATAGCCACATGTGGTTCTAATCAGATGAAACCACTCTGCCTCGAATCACATTTTTGTTAGGGTTTCCAAAATGATTTCTGTTGGTAACCTAGAGAATGTGTAACTACTTTCCTCAAAAGTAGGTTTACCCTTAAAAACTGTGTCTTGGGTCGAATGTTTAAATGTTTGACAATATGCTTGGTGTCATTGCCAATTTGGTAGACCTAAGCTTTGACTTAATGGTGAGTGTCTTAATATTGCATTTTTCTTCATGATGCCATCTTTTTTGTGAGGTGCACCAGTCCCTCCTGCAGCAGAGCACCCTCAATGGCTCACTCTGGCTTGCAGCTTTCCCCCTTTTTGTTCCTTCCCTCTTTTTTATATATGTTAACTTCTGAATTTGAAAATAATAAACAATACGATGAAAATTTTCAATTATTCTAACATTTAAGAAATACGTATAATTTTAACTGGGGCTAACACTGAAGAGGTAATGTTTTAAATTAATTTAATTGGAGAAGTTAAACAATGAAAGAAATGTAAGATAGTCCTAAAGTTTTTCATTTATGTCAGGACTTTCTCTTGACCATTCAAAAGTCTTTTTCTTGTCTCTTTGAGCCTTGGAAAGTAAAGTGCAAAATGCAGCACACAGTCATTACAGTCAATGGACTAGGCCTCTGTGATTGTTACATAAGCTAATTATTATTTCAATGAGTAATTAATGAATAATTAAGCTGATTGAATTGATGAAAGTGCAAGAGACAACACTGATTTTGAAGAACAGGCCACGATGATGGAGTAATTATCCTCACATACGAGCAGATTCCCCTCGGTGTTCTTGTTCTGCAACAGCCCTGCATGTGAAACAGAAACCACATGAACATCTGTTATCACAGCTGCTTTAATCATCGAGATCTTTGTATGATATGATCCACACAGGATCGGGGTCTAAAGGGTTGGCTTGTTCTCTGATCTCGCCTTTCGAAAGTTTCCTTCCTGTGAAACCATTATCTCGAGCAATGACAGCCACGATTGTAGTCCTAACAATGATCTCTTTGTTATTTTGTGAAACTGTGGGAAGTGGCAAATATGTAAATCAAGTAATGATAAAACAGCAGAGCCATCAAAAGGCACTCTCTTAGACATAAGAAACAGTTGGTTTGCTCTGGTTTAATGAGATTTTTTTGTGTCTGTGTGGGTTCGTCCCAATCTTTTAGTGTTTTATTTTAGACATTTAGATCCTTTAATACTTTCTCTTCTCTTTTTGAGTACTTTGACTAACGGAAAATTACTTGAGCAAACTGACATTTAATTTAGACATCTGCTGGGTTTGAGTTTTATACACAACAACCAGCTTACTAAGCTTTATAATTGATATCATTTTGACGTGAGGCATATGTTATTTCCAAAATCAAGAGATTAATCTTCTTTTTAGGCAGCTTATTCCTAAAAACACATGTAAGGACATTATAACTGATTTATTTATTTATTTCTATAATGACTCTTCTTTAGGATTTAAGAAAACCTTGATATAGTACTTCTGCTCTTGTGAGGATAAATTAGGTGGTTGAAAGCTACATGAAGACCTGACATCAAGACAACAAACTGAGTTTCATAAGGCCACATGAGTTTGAACCAAACGGCGTCAGAGAATGCTACCGGACCAAACCAGATATTGCTTTTTTTACCTTTCAGAAATGTTTGGTTTCATCCTTTTGGTCAGAGAGAATGGGATTTGGTCTCAGTTTATCATGTGCGTCTGATTGCGTTGGGTGTTATAATGTTTGGCTGGTTGTTCTACAGTTTGGTTTAAATTTGTTTGTTCTGATCTTGTAAGTTTGCTAAGAACCTAAATTTTAAATGCTTAACAGAATTGCCATTAATGGTGTAAAATTAACTTTTTATGAAAGTTTCCTTTTAATATATCGACCTCAAAATGCCCTCTTTTGTTGTAGCGCTGAAATGATTAATTGAATTAATCATGATTACTCAGTTATACAAATGATAAACTTTTATTAATCCATTAACTGTTACCTGGAACATACAAACTCCAAATGGCCATTTGAACAACACTGTAGAAAATATATATTTTGCTTTGAAGACGAAAAAACTTCTTTGGCTGTAAATATGTTCTACCCAGAACTCCTCAAGTGGCATTTTGGCTTAACATAAAATAAAATAAATCTTTAAAGCACCTTTTGCTACCCATTTATAATATAAAAAACAATCAACAAATTTGTACATAGTATGTTTTCTTATCTGCAGACGTATCCTTTGGTATAAATGATCAGGCAGACACTAAATTATTAATAGCGATTAATAATCCCAGATGAAAATTCACATTTCAGTACAACCGATGTTACTGAATGTTATTGAATTTCAAGAAATAACATGTTTTATTTTCTTATTAAAAAATTGATTTAATAATTTGCTTATTTGCATATTTTAAAGTATTTCTAATACACAAAAAAGTCAAATGATTGAATAAAAAAACCTGCAAAATGTGCCAGTTTTTTATCCGATTGATTAATTGTTGGAATAACCAATAGAATAATCTGTTACTAAAATAATGTTTGGTTTCAGCCCTACTTTGTTGCACACATTCTTGTCCAGTTCTTGTTCTTACAGACCACAAATTCCTCCATCTCTTATTTTTGGGAAAAAACTGTGTGTCTGTGCCTGGAGCTCCTCCAAGAGGAGGCATCCAGGGAAAAACTGCACCAGGTGCTGGAGTCACTTCTCATTTAGGCTTTTATTGACGTGAGGGAGAAGCTCACTTCGATTTGAATCAAGGGGCATTTTGACTGGTTAGAGGTGTCTATTTTCTAAGTTCAGCCAAAAAACTCCTGCAGATGACCATCAAATTTTTCATTTTTATCCTTGAAATGTACATTTGGGTAGTAAACTCTTGACTTTAGTGGAGGTTCAGGTCAGAGACTGTTCTGTGACATAAAAATGTTGCTCCATTCCTCGCAGGCATGAGCCGACCAGATCAGTATGTTGATTCTGAGAGAAAATGGAGAACAACAAATTAATTAAAACCAAACATATGACGCACTGCACCATCACTAGGGAATGAAGAGTTCCAGGTTTGCGACTGACTTAATGAAATTTGGGAAAATAAAACGAGCGCAATTAAAAACATTGGACGTCGGTGTACGAGTCAGATGGCATGTAAAAAAATAATTATGGGATATTTTTCATTGATTACTATTTTTATATAGTACCGCAGTTTCCCTAAATATAAATTAAAATTGTTCTTTTCCTTCCTCTGCAAGCCTTTCAAGGTGATGCCATTATGCTAATTATAACTGTTAAAATATAAATGGGAATAAGATAAAGACGAAGACAATCAAGCAGCAAAAGAGACAATTTGTCTGAGCCCTCTGACACCATTATATAGCTTATTGTCGCAGTAAAGCTCTACCCTCTCATTAGGCATCTGTACTGCATTTTATGTCATGAGAAATTAATCCTAGTGTTATTAGTCTAATATGTACAATCTTATGCCTACATTCCCTCATATTCATTTTAATGCTGTAAGTTAATGTGTAAAATATTTAGTGTTTTCAGTAAAATTGACAATAAGACATGAAAGTAATTTAAAATGACTAGTAAAGAGAACATAAACCAGAGTTTGTTTTTTTTTTATCATAGGATTAATTCATAAAATTTTTAGATGGCAACACCAAAACATTTTCCACCTCCAAATGCACACATTTCAGAGACTTTCACAAAGATGAAACATTACGTCTCATTTTCCACCGGGGAAGAAGGAAATCACAGTTCAGTCATTAAGAGTGTAATGAAGCTAAACTGGAAAAGTGCTTATGGATAGTACGTAATACACAAAGGAAAATGTCCACAAATTTAACAGCAAATCTCCATCTATTCATCTATTTGGTGCAAAAAAAAAAATCAAATCCCTTTTGCAGTGCAAAGTCCAACTAAAGTTTTGAGATTTCACTAAAGTTGCCCACAAACCTCAGCATGGAGTGTGTACAGTTTTTTAACCAGGACTGAAATGTGGAGCTTGACTGAAAATTGTAATTCTTGCTGTTGCTATGCTTAACATGTGCTGCAACTGCAGAAGGTGCTGCTGGCACTGAGACATGACATGTATGATAGATTGTGTGTCCATCGAACTCTCACCTTTTCGCCCTCTCCTCCTCCACTTAGGAAGGATACAGCCAGCACCAGTTGCACAGGAGTCCATAAAGAAAACATGGCTGAAATATCCTAGAAACCAGCCTCACCCATTTTCTTTATTGTCCTGCGTCAAGGGAAGCAGCTTTTCTGGAACTCCTCTCGGCCATATTATGACAGCTAATTAAGAGGATGACGAGTACTACTTTGCTCTGATGTGATTTTAAAAGATTAAAGATGAGAGATGAGATTACGTTTCTATTAATATAATTTTATTTGCACATGTTCCACACCTCACTCGTTTCATGCCTGAGACTTACTGAAAGAAGGAGGCCAACCACAAATCTGGGCTAAGGGGTAGCTGGTTCTCCTTCAGAAAAAACTGAATAACTTAAGATAATTATTTAATCTTTACAAGCAAAGAAATCAAATTACAATATTCTCCTTATGAAAGATGACTTTTTAAGTAAAAAAACCCGACTTAAAAATGTATAGCATATAATTTTTTACAAGGTGCATTTTTTTTTTCTGATTAATTGATCTGTAATAAGTTAATATGGCACAGTTTCACACACATTAGCTACTAAACAAAATTAAATGGATTATAGCTAATTTATAGAGGATGTATAAAATCAATTATAGTGTAGAGGAGGTGTGGGAAATAAGCCGCAATGTGAAAGTAAGGAATAAATAGATCTATTGTGACAAATTTCAAAAGCTGTATCTGCATTCTGTGCAGCTAAAGACCCCAAATTTAACTGTGATGTTTAAGTATGTACATGTAGTTTTTAATATTATTTCAGTAATTAAATTCCAAAACTGAAACTTGTATATGTAGTCAGTGTGGCAGGTTTTAAAGTGTTTTATTTATTTCTGAAAATAGGAAAATTAAACTTAAGAGGTTGTCTGGTTCAGAAATGTGATGCATGTAAACCTGCATTATGAGGATCATGAAGTCACATTTTAATAAGGGGTCAGTTTAATTCAAGCCTTCTGCATTAAATGTCTATACATTTTAACAGTAGATTATCAGTAGAGATGGCTTAAAATAAAATCAAATTGTTTGACACACAGGTAATAGATTTGCAATTGAGTGTAAATTTAGAAAATTGTGTTTTAAAGGTTATTGTTGAAAAAAACATTAAATTAACTGCTGGGTAAAATAGTCAATGTTGACAAGTTAAAAAAATTATGTCATTAAGAAGCAGTGCACTCTAGATTTAAAAATTAAACTTAATTTAAGATGTATTTAGAAAGGATTTTTGCATTATAGCATTCCATGTAGCTTATTTTTGCTTGTTTCCATTAAGTACTGATTGGTTACTCTGTGTTTCAAAGAGCCCTCTTACTTCTGGTCTTCACAGATCTGTGGCATAAATATGAGCTAGACCTTGAAATATTCGAATTATATTGGCACACATCTCCAAGGAAGAAAGAACATTAGTGTTTAAGGAGAATCATATGAAAAACAAATCAAGTTAGCATGAAACACAGCCTCTGTTTAGCTCTGTGATGAGGTGAAAATATGTTCCTGTATGAGTTTATATGAGCATTATTTGTTTCTACACAGCGTATTGATGTGTGGGAAGTCAAAACTTGTATATGAAACACTTTGTAATTGTGAGAAATTTTCTTTCATAATTACGTAGCACCTGGAGCGTTGTTCTAAATCTTGTATACTTTTATTATTTTTCTTTTTCAATGAGTTTTTACTTCATAACTCGAATAAAAAAAGTTCACACAGGTTTATAAAGTTCATTTTTGAAGCAGACGTTATGGCAGTTGGTGCAGCAGGATAGAGATTTCTATTCATGTTTGCCTTCATATTGTATTTCTAATTTTAGGCTTAATATAAAAGATATTTACCATTTTTACCTCACATACTGTGGAAACACGTTAAACCCTCAGCAGCGTCTGTGCTCCAACTTTTTTGCTTAAAAATGTACTCCATAAATAAATTACCTGACAAAATATTGGAAAATATGTTTATATTTGAAGTAACAAATTATATACCTGCTGGTAATTAATTACTCTAATAATAAATGCATGTGTTTTCAGTTTCACTTCTGCTATCTTTCCTGTTAGTGTCAAAATAACATTTTATAGCTTTATATAACATAATAGAGTATAATTTACTGCCATGTTGCAGGATTGATGGATTGACTGAAAATGTGTCCTGAATATTGAGGCAGATTTCCTTACAATGAAATTTTGACTTTAAAGTTCATGTATTGGTCAAAAATTAAGATGACTATTGTCATTTTAGTTTAATAATAAGGCCATTAGTTGAAGAATTGAGATGTTTATAAAACTGATTCATATGATGTGATGTACATTAAATTGTGAAGTCAAACTTTCCTGCACTGCTGCTTATACGTGACAATATTTACTATGCACATGCTGCTTTGCAAAATGCCTATATATAGTAGTGTAGATGTTTATTTTATTGCTCACTATGAATAGTTTAACCTGTAACTACATAATCCTTCATTTATGCAGGAGAGAAATCTCTTGAGACTCCATTGTCTCATTTTTATGAGAGATTTGTTACATTTAAAAACATAAAATCTTGTAAAAACAGTAAAACAATTGCTGTCTCAGACTTGTTAGCTCCCTTACAGTTGTTTCACACTTTAGGGCAAATGAAATAAATTTATTAAATATATATCTTTTAAAAATGTCAAAACATTGTTTGTATGGTTGAGCACAGTGTCAAAGTTTTGAACATATTATGAAACTACATTTTATTTGAGCTCAAAATAAGTGCATATTGGTAAAATGGTATATCATTTTCAATTGTTTGCCATTAAAAATCTGTGGCATCTGTTTGTATTCAGAGGTCTTAATTGAATATCCCAATGAAATTCAAGGAAGCCAGCTGCCTCAAAAGACATAGTTATGCATTAAAATGGTCTAGTCAAAGTCCAGACCTAAATTGAGACCTAAAACATTGATCACTAATGCTCCATATCCAGTCAAGCAGAGTTTGTGCATTATGAGAAGAAAAGGAGATTTTTAGTTTTAACATCAGACCATTAATCAGTTTCCTTGAACTTCATGATTCTGAATATCTTTTAGTTGGTTTGCAACAGAAATAATTAAACACATTGAAATTTGTAGTTAAGTTAAAAGAGCATGAATGCTTCTGAAAAGTGCTATATGACTTTTGTTTTTGTGTCCCTTGTTTGGCCCTGTTACATTACAGGAAGTTTGTCACGGCTTCTTTCTCTTCCATGTGTCAAACAAACTCTCATAGTTGTAAGCTCAGATGAGGAGAAAACTCAGCCAGCCAGACTCCCAATGTTTCTTTCACACAATGGTCTGGGTATGTATTTCTTTTTTTTAACGTCAACAGTTATTTGGTTGGTGTGATTTATTTATTTTTTCTTACAAGGTGCACCGACAAACATAAACAGCCTCAGTTACTGCGTACATCAGGATTTGGGTCTGAGGTAAACTTTGAAAGTCACTTTGAGCGAAGGCTACCTCCAAATGTTATTTGAGGCTTGGCAGCAGAGTTCCCTGACAGGTTGTGCCCCCGCTGCCCTAGTTGCTGCTTGGCCCTCTTTGCTCTGTATGTGGAAAGCGCCGCTCGGTACTGGCATGCCTGCAGAGAGGCGGTGTGAGGGGTATCGGATGGTGTTTGTGGTTCTACGTGTTGCAGGTTGGGCCGACTTGGCAAGCAACCCAATAGATGACACTAAGGATTTACTAAGACAGTTTCCTTCATCCTTGATGTCAGAAATTCATTCGGAGAGAAAAGATGCAACTTTTTTTCCCATTTCCTTTCTGATTGAGTTGTTACAGTTTTTCAACCTTTGATGGATAATTGTTACCATTCAGGCCTTTTAACCTTGAAAGTCATAGTGTTGTATTATAACAAAGTCTCGTTTTCAAGCAAAAGGATAAGTATAAATATTGACTCTTCAATTTTTTTTAACCAGACTTTGACATTGAACCCTATTTTTCACTCTTATTGCATAGACAATTTGCATACAAGTTGATGATTACAGTGTGTAGTTTTTGTTCAAAATGTTTTACATTATATAACAATTTCATAAACCTTACAAAAAAATTGACAAATTACCCCCACAAAACCATGTTTCATGTTGTTCTGTGTTTGGGTCTTGCAGGATAAAACCAAGTCCTAAAACATAAACAACTTGATATCATTATACATCATTTCCTCTTCCTTTTGAACCCATTCTGCAACTTTCTAGCCAACTGAGCTACAAGTATAAGCCTGAAACTTTGTTGTTTGCTTGAATTAAAGAGCTGTCATTTCAGAGGGAGGGAGGTGGATGGGGGGTGCAGCTTTATAGTCCTCTTCTGACACATAAAATTCCCATCTATGTGTTTGTCATGTGTGGGCGCTTGTTGACAGGTGAGCATGGAAGGCAGCGGGATGCAGGAGACAATGACGCATGTTTTTCTTATCCTTACATTTGCTCTGCAGCTGAGATATATTTAAAGAAAAAGCTTTTGTATTTGTTTTCAATAGGCTGCATATAACTTTGGAACATTGCACTGTACTTATTGTTTAAACAGCGAGTCTCTGGAGTAAAGAGTAGAAGATATACCTATAGAGTCGGAGTATTAAAGATTAATAAGTCTCACCTTTATGTAGTGAGAATATTGACTTAAAACTAGAAAGACTGAAAGTTCACTTTTCAGCATTTACGTATATATCACACTAGGTTGATAAAGTATTCACACCGCTGAACATTTCCATATTCACAACCTGATGTGCCTTTTATTGGGGTTTTGTGTGGTAAACCAACACAAAGTAGCACACAGCTGTAAAACAGAAAGAAAACTATGCAAAGTTCCCACAAATAAACATCTAAAAAATATGTCATCTGTTTTTATTTAGCCGACCTGAGTGAGTGCTTTGTGTTTGTAAAAATCTTTTCTGTTTTTATTTGCTAAATGGCTCAAGTTCAGTCAGATTGGATGAATGATATCTGTGAATATCTGCCTTCTAAACTCGCCATATGTTCTCAGTTGGCTGGACTTTGACTGGGCCAAGTTGAAGCTCAGGTTGTGTGTTTTGGTTTGTTTGTTGTGTTGTCTCCAGTATTTCGCATTCCCTAACAGGGGCCTCAAACTACTTTCCTTGAGGGTCTGTGTCCTGCAGATACACCTAAATTAAATACTTCAGAGATGCTTCATGGGCTTTTATAGGAATTGGAAAATCCATTAACTCTCTCCCTCACTATGAAACCATGTGCTAAAATTAAAATAGCAGTTCACCCCCCCTGTTTCAGTTCTGTTGGACCAGCGATGCACCTAAAGGTGCTTTCACACCTGATAGTTCAGTAGATTCGGTTTGATTGGGGACCAAAGTTGCAACAATTGTTGCATTTTCACAATCAATATCAAAACTAATTTCAAAGCAAGTGAATTTATTAATTCGGCGACTTCAGAAAGCAGTTTAGCTGTTCTGCATTTTATTTAGTGTAGGTTTTCCTTTCATTTCCCAATTATGTTACTTTCTGGTGTTCATGCACATAAATTCCTAAATAAGTTTGTGATTGGAAATATTTTGCTTGTCGCTGTATTATCGCCTAAACCAGGAGATTTCTATTGGATAAAACCAATGTGAACAAAAATCCATATTACTGACATCTAGTTCTGGCTGATAAATCAATGCATACTTTAAAAAGACTCTGACTACTTCTCCCTGAAGAATTTAGTCCATGCCGAGTCGCTGGCAGTCTTAGAGTGAGCACCTGCTGGGCCTGTCTCTGGGTCTGGATGTGACCCCCATCAAGAGTCTGAGGAGATTAATTTTCTCCGCCTGTTTTCTTAGATAAAATTTTTGACAGAATTAGAAACGGAAGATACCGGGAGTGAATCTTAAAATGATATACAATCCAAAGGGATTAAATAAATCAGCACATTTCTCACTTCCTTTATATGCCCTTTGTTTCAAGCTGATATCTTTTTAAGGAAAATGGACTGTCCGCCTTGTTAGAATGTATGAAGTCGTTCACAAGATTATCCAGTGAACACTTTTGATAGAAAATGAAGCTGGGGACTTTATGCAGTGGTAATCAGGTCCCCCAAAAAGCCCTCTGAGTAATTTATCCTCCCAAGTAATTTCAGTATTTATGGGATTCACCTTCAAAATGTAATGTGGCATGCAGGTAGAAAAAACATAGGAAATGAGAAACCCGCTGGGGATGACAGTAAGGGAACGGCAGAGAGAGAGCGAGAGAGAGAGACAGAGAGAGGAGGAGAGGAAAAATTGGAAGTGGGAGTCATAAAGTAAGTCATTTCTGCAGCCTGCCACCCAGACAGGTCTCCCATGACCTCCAGCACCACTGCCCTTCACATCTGACATAGTCAGGAGGACAAGCTGGAAATATGAGGCTGCCTCGGCGTCTTCCATATTTGAATGCACTTATTATGTCTCTGTCTCTATAAGAGCATCTGTTAAATGACTGAATAGTAAATTGTGTGCTGAGGACAGCGGAGAAGCAGGGCAGATAAAGGAGCTTTGTCTTAGTTACATTTCAGCAGGTAGCAGCATGGCTTAGACTGCCAACAGGTTTTGCTACTGTGCAGGCCTAATGGTGGATGACTGAGGGGAGGAGAGGGAGTCGCTGAGAGAGGAGATGCGATTTTCCACTTGTCCAAGCAGTTTTCTGTGAAATCACATGAGTTGCCTCCCACTTTTTTCCTTTTAATTTTTTTCAGGAAGTGTGGTGCCTCCAGTCTGAAATTGGCATCATCTGTCAAATGCCAGAAAACAATCAGATGAGACAAATTACATGTTTTTGACAGTAAAGGATACAGTCATGCATTGTTTATCTGATTATTCTGAATTTAAATTTTTATTCATTTATCAGCTGACTTGGACTGGAATGGATGGGTTTGTTGACTTTCTGGAAAGCTGAAAACAGAACATGGGTTAAATGTTTAAAAATTCCTTCTGTAGTTGGGGTAAGAAACAGTTTTCAAGAGTACCTGGAGGAAGTACAAACATGCCAGATGTGAAGGTAGATTTACATAACGGTAAATATCAGGGCTGTCCTTCACTCCTTCCAGGACTGGTACAAGTTTTGGGTGCAGCTAGCATCTCTGCAGACCCCACACATCCTGAACACAAACTGTTTTAGCTTTTACCTTCAGGTCAGCGCTAAAGAGAGCGTCCTGCTACAGCTAGCCACCACAGAAAGAATTTATTTCTCCAAACTGTTAATCTGATGAACTCCTAACCGTCAGATATCCCAGATCCACTCATAAATATTTGCACAAATTCAAGGGTCCTCTTTTATCTATATATCTCAATATTTAAAGAAAAAATATGTATTTTGCCTTTTTTGTAGTCTTTAAACGTATATCTTGTCAAATTTATTGTTTTTGTCTGCAAACTTGGCAAATAAAGCTGATTCTGATTCTAAACTGCATATTTCTTTCATACTTGAACTATTTACCTCAAATTTCCCTCCATTTCTTTTTTTAAGGTTAGGATTCAATAATGGTTTGATTCACAACATTCAACCTTACCAATTTATTAGGAAATGAAGGAAATATAATTTACATTTCATTAGCTGTATGGCTGACGGACTTTAGGAAAACACGACATTGTGATATTTCTAATAAACATTGCGATTATTCCATATTTTTCTCACCTTAACATGCTCACAACTCGCCTTGCAGCTTCATGATCTCGGCTTCTGGGATCTACAGGTGTGGACGTGAAGTGGAAATCCATCCAACTTAATCAATCAAGTTTATTTGTGTCATTTCAACAAGGCAGTTCAAAGTACTTTACATTCTAAAAACACAAAAATACAAGGTCATACAAGACATTATACAGTCAATTGATGAGTACCATCACCAAAATCATCAATACACATGAAATATGCTGGTCAACTCACCAAATATATTATCGGCATACCAAACTTTTATACATATTTGCAATATTATGGTCTACACATTGATAATGTGATGCAACATTTACATGCCTCTTTTTAAACTCTGCAATATTAAAAAACAAGTCAACGCATGATTTTGCATACGAAGTCGTTATGTGTGAATCTTTGTTACCACGCACCTGCAGATCTAGATACAGTCTAGTAGATGAGATACTTGCACATTTGTAGCGAGGAGGAAAGATCTTCCTGTTTTTTTTTCTTGTGCTTGCTAGGATTGTGTATTAGAGCTTGAAAACCATCCAGAGCCGTTTTCTTGCAGCTGATCAGAATTCTTGGCTTGACTTTCTCTTCCTTCAAATCTTCTATTTAAGGATCGCACCCCCTTCGAGCTATTGTACCAGTGCCACTGTGCTAATCAATCACAGGCCACGCTGTGTGATGCACCGAGTGTGTGTGTGCATGCATCCATGCACATTCTTAAAGGGGTGTTTAGCTAATGCTATTCAAATGATTATGAGTCCTTAAACATCAAGCCTATTGCCAAATTGCCCTTGACACAGAAATATGTTGTTAGCTAAGATAATGTGGTGCCCATTATTTTAGGCTGTAGTGCTCTGCCAGGATGCAGGATTATTTGTTGCTTGCAGGGCGGCGGCAGCTGCACACTCAGAGATACACAGAACAAGAAACAGGGAGCATCTCCACCATTATGCTTCCAGTTATGGCGACAAGAGGGAAAATTGTAGGTTATACCTTTGACCGAACGAAAATGCCTCTTTGCCTCCTAGCATAGGTGGTGTTTAGAAAAGCAACATTTTTGTGCTATAAAACAGTATCTTCTGGTAATGTGTATTAAATAAACCTGTAAAGTTATTACATTACATTTTAGCTATTATGTAAAGATTAGTTTGTTCTGTACTTTCATCCTGCATAGCCTGATAGCCTTTCCATGTAAATATAAATTTCTGCTCTATCCAGCTGCCCCTCGCTGGATGTGACGTCTTTTCAGATCAACCTGTAAACAGATTTTGGTGCATGGAAGATCTGAAGTTTCTGAAAGCCCATGCTTAGGTAGAAGGAAGGTGGACTTCTTCTTGTTTCTTGAAAAGGCTTCTCCAGTTATGAACATGGTTGAAATGGTGAGTCTAAATTCAGGGAAGGACCCGACCTAACCCAAAGACCGGAAGTGAGCAGCTATGAAATTTGACGGCCTAGCCTTCGAATTTATTCCTACCCTTATCTCACCATATTTTCTGTCTCATAGCAACCGTGATGACACTAAACATAAGATGGTAAAAATCTTTTTAATTAAATAAATTAAATAGAATGTGGTTCTAATGCCAGAAAAACACAACATCCTCCTTTTTTTGCTTTTACAAAATGAATAAAACATTTCAGAAATATGAAACTGCATTTCTTGGCAGATCAGTTGAATGTAGTCAACATTTGTGAACTAATGCTAACTTTAGCACCATTAGCAGCTAATGAGCTTTTTATTTTTATTTTTCTTATGTACTTGGAAAGCTTTTCTTTGGTTCTTGTGTTGAAATTTTCCACTGAATTATAGTATTTTTTCTTTAAAGTGTAACATTTCTGCTCAGAGTGATCTATTTTATTGTAATATTTTTGGCGGAGTCAGTTATCAGAGGCTGTGCTGTGTTCTGATTACTTTAAGGCTGGAATTTAATTTGTCACATTTAACCTTTTGTTCCTAAACGGCTTTGAATCGACGCAGGACTTTAGCACAGGAGAGCATATAATCATGGACTGATGACAAAAAAGCAGCGCCTGGAAAGCTGCTGGTGGTTGTATCAATTAAACAGGTTTGTGTTTTGTGGGGAAACTACAAATGAGTGTCCAATAGATGACAATAAATAAATGGGAACACAGCAGCTGAGACCGTTTCTGCATCAGAGGCTTGCCATGGATGCTAAAGCAACTACGAAAAAAAGGAAATTGTACAGCACCTGGTTGATCCATTTCACTGAATACAACATTTAATCATTGACCCTTTTGGCTTTAAGCGGGAAAGAGCGGGACGGGGAGAGAGGCCGAGACAGAAATAAATGTCTCAGAATGACTCTATAAGATGTCATATGAAGCTTTAATTTTAGAATCCTCATGAAGCAAAATGACCAAATGCATTATGAGCCCAGGCTAATCCTTTTTAAATAAATCCCTACATTTTCTACTTAGTCTTGCTGAGAGAGGCCGCATGTCGCTGCTGGATCCTTACTCTCTTTATTGTTTCCTAAAAAACATCAAGTGCTACGCTGGGAGAGAGACACAATCTCATCCATCATGATCTATGTCTCCCAGTGACTATCATATCATTTGAAAGCAGAACCCTATTCACCTTATCTGTGCCTCCCAGTGAAGCAGAAAATAAGGGCAAAACTGAGTCTGAACATTACTGAATATAAAACCATATTGGAAAGCCAAGTAAAACAATAAACATCAAGTAAATAGACAGTGCGTGTAATGGACTGTGCACTACATCCCTTTGGATAATGTCATTCACTCCTTCAGACAGACAGCTTACTGACTGAAGTGAATTTCTGGTCAAATCTTATTGCGTATGTATCTATAATCCCATTGTACCTCCTCAAACTACCAAAGGTTCATCACATTTGAGTAAGACATGCCTTATGGGAGGAACTGACGAGCAAGACAAAACTAAGATTCCCAAAAAGAATAAGGAATGCCAGCTAAAAGCTCCAATCCTTTATTATGAAATGTTGAATTCAGAGTAAAATTCTTTGGCAGGGAGTTGTGGATAGCTGAAGTCTGAAGAGGATTACTTTAGCTGACAGCTGGCTTGTGAGAATACTTAGCTGGTTAAGCTACTTCTAGGAAGAATAATACATGGCTCTGTATGTGGTTGTCATGAACATTCATTACTGCATAGAGGGAACTTGAGCTTGGTTTCTTTTAATGTGTTAATTTAGTAGAAAGCTTGACTTCCAGAAATAAGTGAACATTTTCAACAAGTCAATTATGGAGCAGAAATTTACAACAAATCATCTGATTTCTGTTCAGAAGAAAAACTGACCCAGTTCATTCCCAGTTTTACAGGAATCCATTTCAGTTCAGGTTCATATAAAAGTCATGCTAAGAGTCCAGCTGCATCCAGTCAAATTCCATAATGGTTTTAATACAATACAGCCCAGGTGATGGATTAATGCTAGTCGGTATAAAGCCTCCTAAAGTACCTAAAAAAAAAAAAAAACTTTTCAGCCCCTTTGATATTTTACCCTTTTGTTGCTTCTACAAATCAATTATTACCAAAAACTGTTGATATTTTTGACAAAAGTTAGAAATATAGACTTTTAATATCAAAGTATAAGCTGATTTCTTCAAAAATGACATCTATCTAAAAACAGGGAACAAAATGAATAGTCAAATACAAATACAATTAAGTATATAATTTTATTAAGCCCACATTTTTGTAATGAAAGCTTTTTTTTGTCTGAGACATCATAATCTTATAAAAATTTAATTTTTTAAACTGTAAACAAATAAATAATAAACATAAAGGTTTAAAAACATCAGTTTGTGATCTGTGTGTAAATAATGCACATATATTATTTACACACAGATCATTTTATTAGCTTTAATTTGAGATACTGTTTCAAATTACTGAAACAGTGTCACTGTTTTTATGTGACAGTAAAAGGCTCAAATCTGCCTTAAATTATACAAAAACATATTTATAAACTAATACTTTGTTCTGCTTTTATGCTAAATATTATTTTATGTGCAATACTTTGTCAGATAAAGATTATCTGATAAAGATAAATATAAAGATATTTGCCAGATCCACCAAATCTTACCTTTCTTAATTAAATGCTAAAATACATTTTCATCATTAGAGCATACAAAAAGCAAATACTAGTTTTAGGAGCAGATAAATGCTAAAATTATGAAATATGTTTTTGCTATGATTTCAAAAAGAGGGAATTGGACTATGGACTGGACCACAGGAGAACAAAGTGAACTGTTCATATGAGGTCTTACAAAACAACAGTGAATCACACAACAGGGTCATATCAAGCTGTGTAGATACATAGTAATGTTGAGCTTTTACTACTTAGTTTTCTATTAGTCTGCGATCAAGCAATCATGTTTAATAAGCAGCTTTCATAATCAGTTTCACATTGAAATATAATATAATTACTGCCGGATGTGGAATATAAATAACCGATTATATGGAACATGCACTGGCAAGTTTACACTACATTTTTAATATTAATTAGGTTATGTTGACTACTGTTAATTTTCATTGCTGAAGATGTGTATTTGCAAGAAGATAGTTACTGTATATTTAAGATACTGCAAAGTCAACCCCAGGTAAATCTGGAAAATGTTGATTTAAATTCAGTTTAAAACAGCCAATTTCTTCGCCTTTTAAAATATCTGAAACCTTATGATAAATCCAGTATATTGTCAGTTTTATGCAAAGTCAGTACCATAGTTTGCATTGCGATGTGATGTTTATAATCTTGAGAAGCATTCGGAAAGTTAGAGTCCAATCCAGGGAAAGCCCATAAAAGGCCAAAAAGATTGCATCTTTAATCTCCCATTTTGGCTCATAATCTCACCATTAGCTGGGTGTGGCGTCTGAATCCTTTCTCCTCTTTTCATATTTATATATTTTTCTGTTCCCCATCGTAGCTGTTAGTCAAATGAGGCCACTGCAATCAGCCCTGACAGATTTGGAGCATGTTACAAGCCCTGTTTGTCACAGGCTGTACCTGCCACTCAAATAGCAACAGAGAGAAAGAGAAGAGAGAACAAGCAAAGTAAAAAAAAAAAAGAAAGTGTTGTCATTTACCTTTTTGATATCCTTAGGTAACCTGAAAAGAGGTAATTTTTAGCCCCCCCTCTGGGGCTTAGCAGCATGCCTTGATTTTGCTGAAAAGAGCTTCAACCCAAAAACACGGCACTAATTCTATACTTTCCACTAATTGCTCGTAGTTGAAACTTCACGAACAGCAATTCGTGACTGAAATCTCAATGACGCTGGTGCTGACTGAGTGTAGCAGGTACAGTCAGTGTCTGATTATTGTAAGATTTTTCTGTTCTCTGTGAGTACAGTAGTTGTATCTTTAGGGGAAAAATGTCCTTGGAATGGCTGAATAAAACGGCAGTCTAGCTTGGACAATGAGGTGCTCGTTTTTCCAAGATAAACGCTGGAAATCTACCTAAATTTAAAGGCTTTTTCTGTACTTTAGAAACTGTATTCAAATTTAGTTTTCAGCTCTTTTAAAACAAAGTGATTCAGGCTTTCTTAAGCAATTTGTCCCTGTGTGAAAAAGCACTTGTCCTCTAAACTTTATTCCAGCTTGTGTTAGCCTTGCCAGAAACAACTGCCATCTAGCCTGTAACTGAGGATAAGTCTTTTGCATCACAGAAATCTTTGAAAAATTGTTTCAGTTCTACTACAATTGTTTTGTATAAAGTCTTGCTAATGCATTTTAATAAGATTAAAATCTTTGATTTCTGTCACTTCCATAAAAAGTGCCACTGTATCCAGTTTCTTAACGGTCATGTTTCATTTTATCTAACTTTTATGTTGTCCAACTATTCAGACAGACTTCTCTACAGAAGTTGCAGTCAATATTCCACAAAGGGTTCCTCCGTCTTCTGATCTTGTGACTATACTGTCAGCTTCCATTGTCGAATAACTTTAAAATTGATCCTTTGATGACAGTATCAATTTTTGCTTCCATAAGCCATGAACTTCTGTGTGATGCTTTGGGGTCATTAGTCATTCATGCAGAAGTCTAGATGCTATCGCATTTAATTAGTATTATGAATGACCATGCAAAAAAAAAAAAAAAAAAGTTTTTTATCCTTTTTATAGTAATAATCACACCTGCATATAAATAGGGAAGCTTAACCAAATGTTGTTAATGAAGGAGGGACGTTGGGTAAGATCAGGTAGTTTTGGTGCCTTATATTAACACAGTTTATTGCTTTCTGAAATTAGACTTGCTTGATCTGAAATATGAATTTCAAACAAATTAGATTTTTATTTAACATAATCCACATATTTTATATTTATTTTTAAAATAATGCTATTTTCCAGAAACAGGTATGTTGCATTTTGAGTGGCTATTTTACATATTGATAAAAAAATAAAATAAAAACAATTACAGCCAAAAAGAATCATGATTGTATTTTCATTTAAAATGTAAATCTGTTTCAATCATAATTAATCTAAAGACATGATCCTCTGAGATTTCCTTTTTGCCCAAATCTGCAGAATTTGCAACTTGCAGGGACCCTCTGGCTGCTGTGCTTGCAACTCTTAGCTAGCCTGCTTAGTACATGCTAGCTAAGCTCAGTCATCTACAAACCACAGAAATGCATTTTTAAGCCCACAATCAGCAAATGATGACAGTGCATGAACCAAAAGGCATGACAAACAACTTCTGTCATGCGGAGATGATGTGTATAGCTGCATTAACCATTAATCTGGCTCTGTTTGTTTTATTTGCATAAATGCAGACCGATTTTTACTAAGTATTAATAAATTCTAACTGAATGCTTGTAGTTTGGCCAAGATTAAGAAGTAAAGGGGGAACAGTTTTCTAAATGGGTAGGAAGGGGAAGAAACATGCTGCAACAAAAGATTAAGGCATGGCATGATCTTTTGGTTGGAGACTTGGAGTACTTGGTCCAAATACCAGGGAAGGCCAGCTGGGGCTTTTGGCAAACATATTTAGCACCAAGTGGCAGACCCCGAGCCCCCGAGCTAATCCTGTTGCAGGTGATTATGTGGAGCGAATTTCAGAAATAGGCAGAGGAGTACATCCCCCTGCTCTCCTCTGTGTGGACGCAGCGTTTGAACAAACATGTCTTAATGACCTCCATTTAAAGTGAAGCTGGCATAACAGAGGGGGGTTTGACTAAACGTTATATGATTATGGAAAATAATTAAAACGTTAAACTGTCTGTCCATCAAAGAAAACATAACTTGAGTTTTTTGAACAGACTTTAATTAGTTTTCAGTTTTACTTGTTGACCTTTAATAAGTAGAGAAAAATTATGCTCAATCTGTGAATGTTTAGGGAACATAAAAACAACCGTTTTTAAAAATGTCACTAACAAAGACCCTCTTGCTACACAAAATCTGGTTAAAAATATGTCAGAGTGGGTTTGGTAGATGGTCAACTTGTTCCAATCCTTAGTGAGCTACATTTGATACACCTACCAATAGGATCCCTGTAATAAAAGTGAGCATTGGCTGCATATTTTGACTTCAGTACATTGTGCAGAATGTATCACTGTGCTTCTGTAATCACTCAATGGCATTTAAAATGTAAAGTCTCAGAATAATGTTCAATATTAGCCAGATAGGTGAGAATAAGAAAAAGCAAACATTGTTAAAAATCAAAACTGGTTAAAAATTCAGGTCCTCAGTGTTGAAGTGTAGCAGTCAGACGGACATATGTTGATCAATGTTAGGTCAAGTGTGAAAGATTAGGATTCACACACCTTGCAGTTCTATAAATCTGTCTTTGCTCTTTGGTGTGAAAAAACGTGAGCGTCCTGCTGCTGCTTATCCCTTCCCCGCATGGCTGCCGCGCTCGTCCGTGGAGGAGGACGCAGGTGGGGACCTGGAACAGTGTCCTCACGAGTGCTCGAACAGAAACGAAGCCGCTTGGCCCAGGCACCAAGAGCTGGATTTAGGCACGCCGGAAAATGCCGGCCAAATGTCTTTTTGCACCTCTTGCTTCCATACTCTTGTCTCATAACAATATCAAGGGCCTTTCGGTGGGCAGAGTGAAGACTAATATTGAACAGGGGGAGGCCAGACAAATAAGAGCAGTGTGTACATAGCCACCTGTGAACCAGCTGGAAAGGAGATGGCCATAAGATGGCTTTGGGTCCTGAGAGATTCAGTCTGATGAGCAAAATGAATGAAAACAACAGAAGTGCTCAACCTGCTGCCACACAGAAAATTATACAGAGCCTTTATCAGAATTACAAATGACTGCCATGGAACGGCCAGGCATCTGTGGCCTGATGAGATGTTGATGAGGATCTACTGGTCAAAATAAACCTGATCAACTCATCAACTCTCACATTTACTTCATAATTCGCTAAGGTGGGGCAACAGGGGAGCTTCTACATCAATCTTATTCAAGCTAATTATATTGCTCCACTTTTTAAGCTCATGGGCTCGCAAGTTATTGATAAAGAAATTGGTATCAATAACCAAAAAGTGATAGATTAGAGACTGGTTCTTGGGGAGAAACAACCTGCCTTACATTTTAAATTTCAGCCTTCAGGCGTAGTTTGAATAAAAGAAAATAATTGTACACAAAGGACAATTAGAGGGATTTGCTGGGTTAAGTAGTGGTGAAGTGCAAACACACCCACATGAAGGAAAGAACAAATGGGAAGATAAAACATTGAACCTCAACTTAGCTTTGCTATGCATACAAATGGAATGCTATCAGTAGCACAAATGTCATTTTATGTCTTTTCATGGTATATTCCACTTCTGCTGTAAAAGTTATTAAATTATTATTAATAATACAAAAGTAGTAATTTTGGAAAACAGGAAGTATCAACAAAACTGACACAAGAATATCTGGTCTGCCAATGAGGTATAAAAAAAGAGCACAGAAAAATGCAGTAACCTGTACATCACACTCACCTGTGCTGGGTGAAACACAGCAGATACATTTGAAGAATAATAAGACCATTTACGAAAACCTCCCTCTCTCATCAGACATTATTTTGCAAGTGCAGAGAAGGATCACAGAACAAGAGAGAAGGGTCTTTCTGAAAGGCTCGATTGGGCTTTTTGGTCCTTTTTTAGCTCCATGAAGCAGAGTGTGGAGTGTAGTGGTTTCAGAGATTAAGTGCTTGTTCTGTGATCATTAGCTAAGGATGGACAATTCTTACTTTTCAGTGGGCTGAGCTCCTTATGGCATAGGTGATAATCACCCACTCCATAATGCTCCTAAATCTGAGACGAAAGGGCATAAAATTAACTAGTATCCTCACTGTTCAATTTTACTGATTGCCCGTGTGAGTCTATGAACGTCCTGGGAGCATGCTGAAGTCTTGGAAGGTTTGCTGCAGAACAGCCACATGGTAAAACACCAGAGGTTGCAGTTAATAATTCAGTGTTGGTAGAGATTTTGAATTGTTTAGTTTTATTTCTTTCTTTATCAAATGATAAATCATTTAATCTGCTAAAATGCTCAATAAATATCTTTTGTTTTTCAGAACATGTGTAAATGCTTTGTCTCTTTAATAATATTCTACAAATGATTTAATCTCAGATGGTGGATTCACATTAAGTCACCATATTCAATTATCTGATATACAGCGACTCCAGTCTGCCCTGTGCTCAGTATTAGCACTGATCAGTATTAATCTAATCAATTATACAATCATTTGACAAGCCAAAGGCTACGCAAACTGAGCTAACTGAGGTCTTTATGACACGTCTTGCATAGCAATGAGAGTTCTTGAAAATATCCTTCAGCTGCAGCCGTTCGTGTGACAGCCTGACTAGATTATTTCAAATATTGAGAACCACCAAGGCATTGTTGCTAATTATACGTGTGTGAAAGCACGGTGTTGTGCTCCCCAGTGGGCCGACTTTCTCCAGGTCTGATGCACACACTCTCAAACGCCATATTCCTTGGTAATACTGAGCTGTGATTGCATCCTGCCTGATATTCTGCAGTTCATTAACCTATAGCTAAAAAAGTCCCCAGACAGTTGATCTAATAGAGAGGACAGTGCTCTATCCCCTCCGCTCCAATAACTAAAGAGTAAAGATAATTAGGGCCCAGTTAACAAGAGGAGAAGCAGATTCTCCTTTCCATGATATAGTTCAATTATAATTTTCTCCCTGCGGACTTAATGTTCCTGGGAATTCCCAGCATGTACACCCAAGGGTCATCCAAATACATTTCTGTGACCTTTTATTGCATTGCATTTCAACGGCGACACAGAGGTAAGGTGTAATCCTTTGGTTATTTCACGTCAATAACCACAACTCCTTCATTTAGCTCACACCTAGAGCAGCAGCAGGGAAAGTTGGCTCTTCTAATAAGAGGGTGGAGGGAATAAAAACGAGTATAACAATGCCAATGCATAATGGATTAGCCCAGACTTGCAACCTGAATACCAAGCAGCTCCTCCAGTACAACACAGACCACCTGAGCTATGTTACAACAGAGCTGTTAAGGTGTGAATAAGCCACTAGGTGAACGCCCACCATGACACTCACTCTGACACACGATTTAGATAAATGAAGCATGCTTATGAGCTTTCCAGGGGCTTTCCAGGAATGAGAAGAAATAATCTGCTAGGTCTCGAATTAATTTTTGTCTGAAAGCAGAGTGGGCAGAAAATGCCTCAACAATAAACGAGCCTCAATATTTCCTTGAGAAATGGGGTCTGGCCGTGTTTTTGCTGCCTTGCAATTCTATTCATAACCTTTCAACTTTTTTGTGTGTTGTCACATTATAGCCACAAACATTAATTTTGTTGGGTTTTATATGAAATAGCAACACAAAGTACAGCATAAATGTGAAAGGGGTGAAAAAGAATAATTTTAGTGCTGGACAATAAATTGATAACTAATATCAAGATAGAAGTGTGATCAATATCAATAGATAATACGATTCAGAACCGCACAGCATTCTGGGGGATGTAGGCAGATGAAAAAGCTTCAGTCGCTTAACCTTTCACAGCCAGTTGAGTAAGTTTGTTAACATCAACTCACTCACTCTCTTTGGTTACCTAGCAACTCGCTCACTCTTTGGTTACCTAGCAACTTGCTCACTCTTTGGTTACCAAGCAACAACCTGTTAAGTAGCTTGTGCAGCAGCAGATTTAATGTTTCGCCATCGTGCCTCATAACTGCTTAAAAATAAACAAAGGCATGGAGTAAAAGCTGTGGATACAACGGGAAAGGTTGTGTCACTTGGTTGTCAGTATTTCAAATATTTAAAACGACAACAAAAAAAACCAAAAAACAAATCAGTTAGTAATATCGACCGATATGGACGCTTTTATCGTCCCGCGCTATATGATTTTAAGTATTTAACGAACAAATGGCAATTTGCACTCCAAATGTCGAGTTTTAACCAGCCGCCTCTACTAGGGCTGAAAAACATATTTCAGCATTTCACATTCGTCAATATTGCTAATTATTGATTAGCTTTTTGTTTTAAACATCTGAAATACTTATTTTCCTGTTTTATCCCAAATTACAAATTCTTTTAATACAAAAAAAGATCCAAGTCAAAGTCATTAATTTAAATGAAAATAGATAAAAAAGAACCAAAGGTTGAAGTTTTAAGACTCCCCAGCCAATCTGATAGAGTTTAAGTTTTTTTCAAAGAAGACTGAGGAAAGAGAAAGTGCAAAGCTGGAGGAGATGTACCGTATCAGCCTTCCCTGGTGTCACAGCGGCAAAACATGGTTCTGCTAAGTATTAAATCTCAAAGGCTTATTACTAATGCACTCCACATTTTCAGATTTTACTTCCACTTCACAATTGCGCTCAAGTTTGTGAATGTTAATCATATAAAATTCCAATAAAATAGTAATTTGGTGTTAAGGGATATGAAAATTTAATATTGTTGAATTTTTTTGCGGGTGGAATTAGTCAAACAAAAGTAGGTCTGTGTGGTTGAAGTGGAAAGACGGAATTAGATGGTGTCACAACACTGGTACTCTCAATGACTGCCGCCAAGATGTTCCCATAAATACACAGATGTTGACTGGGTGGGGGATGTCAGAGTGAAAAGTTGCTGCAGCTGGTGCCAAGGTACACAGTGTTTGGAAATAGACACAGGTACGCATACCCACCGCCCTCATCCAGGCACTGGCACATGTTGAAGTGGACTTGGCACCCAGGTTTGCGAACAGATGTTAATCCAGGACAGATGATTACATCAGTGAGCGAGCAGACATTTTTCCACTTAATTTCCGTCTTTTAGAAGTGTGACTACTCCCCAGAGGGGGACTCGCTATAGAGAGCTGCCTCTGGTAGGGTAGCTGGGAAGACGCCTAAAGCGCCCCACTGAGAGGTCTGATCGCAGAGCTTCAGTGTGACCTCGTCCTCAGTGGGAAGCCTGTCGGTGTCTGTGCCATGTTCCACAGATGTGTTGAAGTGTGTGTGTGTGTGTGAGATGAGTTAAATCATCAGCCTATTGCATGTCTTTTGTCATTTATAAATAGCTTCAAAATGCTTGAGCTAATTATGAACTACAAAGCCTTTTACATTGCTGTTGAGCACAAATCTTATTTTTATTGTCAGTTTTATTATTTGGCAGAAACCCATTTACAAATACAAATATTTCAGAAGTGGTCTGAGCAAAAGGCAATTAATTTTGACCTTGATTGCTTTTGCCTCCTTTGTTTTATAGCGAATTGAAGGTTCAACTGCAGCTTTCCACCTCTGCTTCCAAGTGTTTCAACATGTTCCATATTCAGATCCATTTTAACAGAACCACTGTGAGCCTGTGGTGTGTTTTGCATACAAGTTGAGCTTGATGGCGTGATAGCAAATGACTTCAGTGTGCTCCACTTCAGCATCAAATGATTCTTCATTATTGTCTATCTGGAAAGCAGTAAGTAGGTTAGATGAGCACAGGGCAATTTATCAGCAACTTTAGTTGTAATTTAGCAACCCAGATCCATCGTGGCACAGAGTTGAGCTGCGGGACAATGGCTCTCCGTTGCCCAGGCCTCAATAAACCTCACTTCAAATTAAGTTAGCATGTTCTGCTACATTGCGTAATGAGCCGCTCTAGTAAACAATATTGTGCTGCTCTCACTGATTGATTGGCGACAACAGCTTTACTGCTTTCACAAAGGCCTACGAAAGGACACCAGGGGTTCTTGTGGCTGACGCTTTCATCACGTCTTCCTTGCAAACACATACTGGCGTCGTTTTTGCTCAGCTTCCAATGAAATCTGTGAAGTATTCCCTCAAAGGGCAATCTCTGTCATGTTCTGACTCTACATTGGGTGTACAAGTTTGACTTTTTTTCTTTTTTCTTTTTACTGTTGCATGTGCAAATGCATATGTTTGTTGGGTGAGTGTGAAGAAAGGGCGCAGAAGTGCATTAGAGAAATTTATAGCCCATAAGACATTAGGTAATTTATGGTGTGAAACCATGCAATAAATAAAAGCACAAGCGAGGGTAAATAGTCTGCAGCAATGAGCGTCATACTTGAAAAAGACCTTCCAAAGACCTTCTTGCCTTTGACAGAGGAAGTGAACGCCAATAAGCCCTCCTGACTGCTTCTTGGCAGAAACACAGAAATAAACCACAAACACGTTCCTCATTTCTCATTTAAAACAGAGATTTTTAACAGGGTTTTTCAAAGTTTCAGGAGGGTAAATGTCTCTTTATATTTCTTTTAGCATTTACTTTCAGATGAAGGTATAAAAAAATTCCACACAGTAAATTGCTGCATTTCTCTTTTTTTATCTGGAGGTGACCTATGTGGACCAATTTAGTCTGGCATGCTCTCAAACGTCAGGGTCATAGCGTTAGCATAGCTAGCATCTGACATCCTTTGGTTTTCCCTTTTTTCCTGTCTACCTGACATGGAAAACATCACTGTTGTTGCTCTTGGCAACTAAATATTGTTTTCTTTCTGGATGTACTCGCCATGTTAGCATTTGAAACTTCCAGCAGCTGATTGTTTTGGTCAGGTGAGGATGAGAAGAGGGGCTAAGTGTCTGCTATTGCAGTGCTGCTGCCGAAAGAAATGCAGCAATTGGGTAATAAAAATTTTTATTTTGATAAAAAAAAAAATTTGTATTCATTATATTGAAGGACTGATTATTTTGACAACCGTGAAACTACATGTAATATAAGACCTACTGTTAAAAATAATGTAAATAATTTTAGGATCTAAAAATATGTTAGAAATGTTTGAGTTACTAACGCTACATGTTTAAACTTTGACTTAAAGATTTTTAAGACACCTCTTTGTCATTGCTTTCTTTCATCTCAGGAAATCGACTCATCCACTTTCCTGGTGATGTCTTGTCTTCTTTCTATCGACGGATACTTTACGTTCCTCTACAGTGTTGCAATTAAACCTGTTCCATGAGGTATAATTAAATGTAGGAGCCTGTTTGGTGAGGGAAATTAATTGTGCAGTATTGAGCAGTGTTGATATCCAAAAAGCCCTTTCTCATTGATTCTGAGGAGAACTTAGTTTAATGTCCTTGGATAGTGCAGCAGGTAATCTATTGAGCTATTAAAGTGTGAAGGACCGGGGAGAGCTGAGAGAAATTGTGATTCCTTTGGGAGTTATTTTGCACAAAGCGTTTGACACAACCAAACTCCTCTCAATCTTTTTTTTTTTATTATTTTTTGGTTGCCAGAATATTAAGCCATTTCCCTCCTGCATTCACATATTTAAATGTGAAGTTAAGTCCCTTAGCATCCTGAGGGACTTAATTTGCTGCAGCTATCCATTGACAGCAGCACATGACAGAGGGACATACCACACAGCGAAAACATGGTTAACACATCCAGTAGTCTATGGTGGGAAAGGGAAGTCACCAGGATATCACTTGAGGAGAAATATAATGTATATCTTTGCTAGAGGGCTTATCTTCCTGTCACAAAAACAAGCAACAGCTCATGCAGCTCACACAGAATTCAAATTGGACCATATTTGACACATCCTTTCCGATAAAGTTGGAATTGGTGAACCTGAGTGGAGGTAGCACTCAGCTGAGCAGCTTTGGAGCCTGAAATATGTGACAAATTCATTTTTATGAGCGATTCAGGTGGACTGAGCAGACGTCCTCCGACTAGCTGACAGGGTCTCAGTGGGAATGCCAATATGCCCCAGAATGTTTTAATCACTGATCAAGGAGCACAGTAAGCAGGATCTGACACATTTTAGTTAGCCGAGACTGTCTCTTTCTGTGCCACTCAGAAGAACATGAAGTTTATTATTGAACAAAGAAAAAAGAAATTGATAGCTCAGAAAATCAAATAAGAAGACGTTGTTTATTTCAGCAATTGAATTTAATGAGACTCATTTGTCACACCCAGTAAATACTTCAGGCAAGTTTTGATGAATGTAGCTTATAGCTACTAGAAATACAAAATTTCCTTTCTCTTAAAGGTATAATATCAAGCAAGACAAAAGAATTTAATACAAAAGTATGTGGTCGTGTTATGGCTTTCACAATTATAGGACAAACTTTTGACTTTATAGTCAGTGAAAAGTCATTGCTAGATAAACTGGTTGTCTGCTTTGCTGTGTCCAAGCATATCAATAGAAAATTAAATAAAAGGAAAAACAACATAAGCAACCATAAACAAAGACTTACATAGTCGTCACTTTATTTTGGTTAAATCAAGTTGTCTTTTCAAATAAACAAACATATTGCATTTTATTGGTGAATTGGAGAAAATGTGGAGAGGAACTGAATCTAGCTTGCTGAAAGTCCAGTGTAAAGTATTTTTTATTTGAGGAGTGATGATATCTGCTGGTGTTTGTCCCTCAAGTGCAAAAGTAGTGCTGTGATCAAACGTGATATTTACATTTCTTTCTTATAATAGGCTTTGTGGAGATGCTGATTTTGACTCCTGCTTACACTGCTGAAAGAACCAATATGGATGTATTTGCCATAATATCACTATGCTTGATTGGCTAAAAGTGGCTAAAAATGCAGCTTTCTCAATATGGAATACATTGATGTACAAATCCATCTTAGAGTCCAAATATGTGTAAGTTGGAAAAATCTAATTAGCACAATAGTTTACAATCTCTTCTTCACCTTCTAAAATACTCCATTTATGTCCCTATGTACCTCCTATCAGGCAACATGTGTTGTTTCATGTGGCTATTAAATTGTTTTAAGGGTGTACTAATATTTAAAATAACTCCCAAACCCTCCATTTGGGACTTTCTTGTGTACAACACTATATATCTGAGATTACTTAGTACTAATAATATGCCTTAGTTATAGGAAACCAATGCTCCCATTATTCTGCAGTAAAATGTAAAGAGGAATAAAAAAATATGTAATATCTGAGCACTGGCTGACATGCAACAATCTGCAGACCTGGAAGACTACATGGGTGGTTTGGGGTTAAGCCACTGACCTCATGTTTGAGGACAGGAAACTATCCTTAGGATTGTGTTTACAGTCGTTTCGAAGGATAACACCCAACATGAGTGCTCTTAGGGAAAAAATGATTGAGAAAACCTTTCAGTCGTATTTTTGAGTGGCTGAGGAGGTATAGCTGTAATTTTATAGCCCTAGCTGCTTAGATGTTTGGAAATCTACATAAAAGAAAAACACCCACTGAGGCATCATTCAAACTAAATATACACAGGTGCACTTTTAGCACAGTAACCCCAACAAATCAGTTGCCTGTTTTTGTCATAAAACACATGTACATTGCCTGACCATATCTAAACTATTTCTTGCAGATAAATGTCACGCGGACCAAACGTGTCCCTTAACAGACAATTGTACCTCCAGATAAGGACACAATGTAAATTAAACCTGGTGCTGCACAGCACCATAACAGGGCCTGTCATATCCAAGAATTAAATGCAAATCATGCATTATCGCCAAACACACTTGCTATCCAGGAGAGTGATGCCTTTTGTGCAGAAGCAGAAGGTGCTCTGCTTTCTAGGGAGAAAAAAAAGACAGAAGAAAAACAGGCCTTTGACAGAAAACTGCACTCATGACTGAAAGGGACTTGTCAATCGCACAAACAATACCCGTCTCTCACCCTGTAATTATGGGTTTCATTACACAACCATGCACCTCTCTCATGCTGTCACTACACCTCAGTATCTTTGTGTACGTACGCGCACACCACCACAGTCTGCCGCACAGAGACGGGCTGCAAACAGGATATACGGCAACATTTAGCCTTTTTCTTCCCCCTTCCTTTCGGTAATCCTCTTAGAGAAATGTACAGATTTAAACAAAATGTAGAATACCCTCACTTGTCTTTTTAGCTGTAGAAGAAAAATCAACATTTTAGGCTAGAGCAATGCAAAGAAACAAGGATTAATCAGAGACCATTAATGCTTGAAACCTGATTGCCATAAGTATAGGTTAAAGCATGGAACTGGGAAATTCTGACATTATGATTATAAAGGTTTCAGAGTTTTGCAGTACAGTGATCTAACCCTGTTATTTTATTAAAGGTTGTCTTTGACATTGGTGGCCTTTATTCATCTTTAGCTCAACAGGATGTATGGTGGAGAAAGAAGGGAAAGACATGCAGTGAATTCCCCAGGAATCGAACCCAAAACAGCTCCGTCGACAACTGTACCCTCACCAGATGGTGAACCTTATTTTAAATGAACTATTACTATTAGACCAACAAGATAATTGTGAATAAAGTGTTTTCCCATATTTGAAAAGAACTGACTGACGACGTGATGAAAGGGGGCGATGACAGTTTTGCTACTGTTTCCACAACCAGTGAAAACCTCACAGTAATAAAAACTGATTTTTTGGTAAACAAGGTATGGTAACATGGTATTGTACTTGGGTGAAAAATGTGTCAATCGAATGCCTAATGGAAATTGTGCAATACTGTGAAAAACCCTTGTTGCAGATTTAAAAGTGTGAGTAAGGCCAGGTCGATGTGCAATGGAGGTGATTGTGGAGGTTTTAATCAAAATGGTATAATGATCTGAAATCACACAAATGGTCATCTTTTGATAAGACCTCAGTATTTTTTACAACCTCCTTCATAAATCATAATAGATGCTAGTGGCATTAGGACAGTCTATACAGTCTTTCATTCACTCTTTTGTTCTCATATGTATGCGCCATAATGCTTTGGTGAAGGCTATTCAGAGCTAATGAATGAATATAATTGAGAGGCCAGAGTATTACACAATTGAAGTCTTTCACGGGTTTTATGGATCTGGGGCTAATTAATGAAAAATAGAGGCCGCATTGTCTCCCATCAAATCCAATCCTTAATTCACCAGAGTCCCAATCACCCCTTCACTGGAGCCTAACATTTTAATCATCCTACCTCTAGAGCACAAGGCCAGTCCCCTAGTCGATTATTGCAATTCAATTTAGCATATTAATTATAGCCACTGCCACAGGATATGTACTTTCTCCCATCTGGAGGTGAACCTGGCTCATGTTTTCCCACTTTAAACGAGTTTGCTTATCTCTGGCCTTGTTGAGGGTGTGTATATATCACTACTAGAGTATAGTATGGTAATTTCCTCCCATGCACCCTCACCTATTGGTGTGAGCGAGCAACTCTATGGTGGAACTCCCATTGTTAATCCTTCAGTAAAGGATAATAAAATCAATAACGCCACCCATGGGAGGTTATTGAGTTCAGAGTGTACTTGATGGTGCTGCAGATGGCCTTGAACTTTCTGAAAAAGTCTATTGTATGGGTTAGAGAGAAGAAGTGCGCTGGTGGCAATCTGAGGTCAGTCGTTTCGTCCTACATAGACCAAGAGCCTCAAGTGAAGAGATTGTGATTGAACAAGAGGATGTTCCAGAGTAACGATGGACTGAATTTGTGACCAATTTCATTTGTCTTGTTTTTGTAAAGCTTTGGCCCACTGGTTGATTTTCAACCATTTTAGATTTTTCTTTAAGAAATATAGCTAAATGTTCAATTGGTATTCGTCTAGCCTTCTTTTATTTATACTAATTGTAATGGAAAGAAGCATCAGACCCTGTGGGACAGATGGAAATTATAGAAAAAAAAAATTCTTTATGATAAACTGATTTTAGAATCTAGTAGCGATTAGCACTAGTAGATGTGCAACTTGAATTACAAAATAAGATGTTTTTGTTTATTCTGGAATATGCTAAAACCATTTATATTTTCTATTATTGTATGTCCGATCATAGAGCATGAAAGCTCAAAAGGATAAAACAGAAGTTTTATACTCTATCTAAAAGTTCTGTTGAGTAAAAGATTTGCTCTCTCTCACCCTCTCACACTCTGAATGAACCTTGCACAGATATCAATATGTCATAGTTTTCAAATTTCCAAATATAGATTGTTGTTTGTCCTAATGTCAAAACAACATTGACATTTTTTACATCACATTTGAGCAAAGGTTTCCTGTTTATTTAATAGTACAACATCTTCCTCTAGCTTAGACTAATCTAGTTTAGGTCCAACAAGTAAACAGGGTTTTGAATTTACCAGAAAGCTATGAATCAGATGCCAAATTCAAGGTCAGGTACTGTAAAAAAAGAAAAAAAGACATGTATATATATATATATATATATATTTCACTGCAAATTTAGAGCCTAAAATAATTCTATTAGCCTAAAGTTAATGAGTTAAGAAACACAGTTAAAGCTGTTCTCTGTTAATAGTTGATAGCCTGATTTGTATACACAGCAGCAAGACGAACATGCCTAAAGGCGAGCTGACACCGTCCGCATTGTGATGCTGCAGAGTCTGCATGATGTGAGGAGATGATAAAGTAAGTCCCCTCACTGTGGGTCTCTCCTTGCTTGTTGCAGAGGACTGCCTCCCCCCTCCTGACACCCTTGCCTCATCTTTGCCCGGCTCTCCCTAGGCTCCTGGCATTCTATCCCAGACCCCTGTCAAATCCCTGAGAAGAGGCAGATGGGCCTGTTTTTTCTATGTACTAATCAAGGAGGAATTTGCTCCCTCGCAGACACATCACCTCTGACCCATGTGTCTCGTCACATTCATTATTCATTCTCACTGAGGTGAGCTTATGCGCAGGGCGGAGTGCAGAGTGGAGGATGTGCAGGCTGAGTTAAAGTGGATGCAGGGTGGGGTGAGGAGAGCTTGTTGTGCTCTGCCCCTGCCGCCACCTTATCCCCATATTCAAGTGTCCCTTAGTCCTTCATACCAGACAGAGGACCTCATGGGACATTTCAATCAAAATATTGGAGTTATTTTTGTACCTTTCCTGTTTGTAGTCAGACGCTCAACACCTTCCTCATGTCCCGTTTCCTTGGGTTGTAGCAAGGGACTATCCTGGGAAAGATCAGAAGGATTAGGAAGATTTATTTTGAAAACAAAGAATACTTTTATTGCTTTCTTACATTAAATCTTCTTGGTCCCCTGTTCAGTTTGCAGGGGTTTTATTTCCAACCCTAACTGGGCCTCCAACTGAGTTTTTGCTTTGATTTTAGTTGGTGTAAACTCTTTAAATCTGTTATTAATTTAATGTTGAGGTTTTATTATTTAAATAAAGCCTTTTTATACATTTATATTACTTGATGTTTTGAATGAAGCGTTGACCTGCTATTGTTGCTCTACTTTGTGCTGGTCTGCAACATTGAATTTCTCACAAAATACTTTGAAGTTTGAGGTCGTACCCTGCTAAAATGTAAAAAAAAATTAAGGGATATGAACACATTTACAAGGCAATATAACAATCTAATTATGGGCATACAGTTTATGAGCAGGAAATTGTAATCATTTTAATTAAACGCCACCATTGACCACAGGAGGATTTTTTCTATTGTCCACCCACAGTGGAAATGCGTGTTTTAATAGAAAAAATGCAGGAAATGTATGAGATAACAGTGTGACCTGCAGTAAACGGGGTAATTCTCACTGATGGATGGCTGCTAAAGCCAAACGGGATGAATGAATAAAGGAAGTAATTGGTATTTAAATAAAAAAAATAAAAGAAATAAATGGCTGTGTTGAGATAGTGGGGTAATGGGATCTCAAGAGCGGACAGGAAAACAAAAATACAGTAATTATAATAAAATTATTTCATTATAAGACAGAAAATAACCATGGCAGTAATAAAAACATGCAGAAACTACAGGTCAAGACATTTTAATCGAGTTGACACATTTAATCACAAGTTAAACGATGCTGCAATCCTTACTCTCACTATTAATGTTTAATGAAATTGAAAAAGTCACTGGTTTAACTCAAACTTTTTTTAAAACGACACTATAATAAAGTAAAACATTTTACATAAAAGTACATTGTAGGTTAAGGAACAGCCATAACCTAAATAATAATAATACAATATTATTTCTGAATTTTTATTCTGTATTTTCCTCTAACCTTTTATTTCACAGTGATGTTAGCAGGATTACATATTTGATACGGTTATTTTGATAGTTTTACTATGATTTCACCACTAGCATCGCAGAAACTGCACAAAGCTAACACACTAATTAAGTCTGTTTTATTTGGATCTATATTTGGATTTAAACAAGTTATGCCAAATCTAGAACATTAAGCATATTATCATATGTAATATAATGTACTGATTTAATTAGTTGATTCAAAACTACTTATGTTGGTTAATTAATGTGTAAAATTCATCAATGCTTGGTAATAAACAGCACCTACATGTGTGTACACCAATATTTTTAAAACTGCACACACATCTTAAATTATTTCAGCTGTCAGTTTTACATTTCTAAGATTGAGTTCTTTAAAATAACCTTCTCATTTACACCAGCCACAAAGGCACTTTACACCTTCCAGTGTTTTGTTTGCGCCACTCACTTTATGATCATGTTAGATTTGAGGTTTAAGCGTCTGTAAGAACATCAATGTGTTTTTTAATCATCGCAGCAAAGGGGAAGATGAAGTAGGCGTGGAGTATGCATACAGTAAAAATCAATAACTGGAATGCAATAAGGCCAGCCAAGTACTAGAGGAAAAAATGTGATCACACTTCTCAAAGGCTAATTCCATATTACATTCATGTTACCACACTAATCAATTTAGATTCACCCATCAAGCTCAGTCAGATCATTAGGAAGCAATTTTCATTTTGCCCGAGACTCCATTAGTTGCTCGAGTAACATTGGACTCTAAATTGGTGCACTCAGAATGCATCTGGACTGATTTCTGAACAATAACAGGCACGCAGAATTGCATGCAAATGCATCATTAGATCTAAAAACACATTGCCAGTCGCAGCCACTAGTGATGAAGACACATCAAGCAAACATCTTCACATTAGCACCAAGTTTGCTCGTCGTTCCAATTGCTTCCTTTATTGATGTGTTTATGCCGGGTTTGAGCCCCCTTTGCTCCTTCACATCTTAATAGATGGAAATAGCAGCATGTACGCTCCACTGAGCATTACAGGAAGTGACTTTCAGCTACCTTACACAAGGTGGGCAAATCAGTGGGGAGCAAGCCATTATGGCAATGTTGTGGTTCATTTGAGTGCCATGCACTGTGCAAGAAAACATGATCTTTCAAAATGGCCAGGGGATTCTGCACAGCAGGGTCACTGGGGAGGAGTTGCCCCGTAAATTACAACTAATTACAGCTTCGATTGAGCTGAAATCCAGCCTGCTCATGCCCACATTTCCACCAAGACACAGGAGCGATTTCATGCTTTTCCACTTAAAACTCAGTTTCCATGGGCAGCGGCGAGACACTCTGCAGCATTCAAATGAGCCTTCCAACATGCTTTTAAATGTGCTGTGCTGCACATGAGGGGGCTTATTTGCAGAAAAAGATGTTAAAATATACTCCATGAAATTACAGTTGGACTATTACTATTCATCTCAATGTCCTATTTCTTTTTATATGAACTTCAGCCTTAGATTTTCACTGATGGAAATCGTACAAGTTAGTGTTGAACGGGCCCTGACCAAACTGTTTTGCACTTCGTATTTTACCATCTCAATTAAGAGATATTTGCATAGCTTGTCAGTTTTATGTCATATTATGGACACATTTGAAAACAAGAACCACCAAAGTGAATAAATAAATTGGAGGAGCGCTGAGTGGCTCAGATGGTTGGACACACCATGTGCAGAGGCTGCAGTCGCTTGTTCAGTTCTGGCTTGATGTGGTGTGTTGCGACCCGATCTAAAATCGGGCATATTCAACTTTGTCTTGGCCCGATTATTGCAGCCTGTGAGGTTTTCCCGACTGGGAGTGAGAACGCAACCTGTTGAATGTGACAGGTAGCCAATCAGAAAGCGCGGTGACGCAAGAACGGAGGGGAATCCCAAACAGCTGACATGGTGCAACTGAGAGTCCGGTGGACATTGGAGGTGATATGTGGAAATGTTTATTACTATATGTAAAGGTCATTTTTATATATGTTTATTATATGTGGTTATGTTTATTCAGTTAAAAATGTTAACTACGAAAAAACATAACTCACCTCCAAATCATAGTTCAGCAAATAGAGCGGCTGCTCCCGCCTCTTTTATCAAATGCCTTTTCTTTCTGTTTCGTCTTTCATCGCTTAAAATGAGACAAACTATTATTACTGCTTCTACATTGTCATCCGTGTTTGATTATTCTAAATTCACCTATGGTATGTTGGGGGTTTTACTGGTTCTTCTTCTGGAATCGGGATGTTCGTGGCTGGAATCGGTTCGTGTGGTGTGTTGCTCCTGCCGTGTGGCTGGACACACGAACCGATCGAACCTGTTGGACTTTTATCAGTTCTGTGGTCACAGAAGTTTGGAAAATCGTCCAACAATCCTTAAATCCTGCCATGTGAACCAGACCTAAAACTCACAAGCTCTACTGTTCTCATCTGGTCTCGAACACTGCCCTAACGATTTGACATTGGTCGCTATGGTAACGTTTACATATCCCTTCAAAATAAGATACAGATGCGCCACAAAAACATTTTACTTGCGTGAAAATTTTAACTCACGATAACTCACTAATGGGAGCCCTGAGGTCGTTTCTCTGCAACGAGACACTATCTTCTTGTTTTTACTATCTTCTTGTTGTTTTTAACTTTCCTGTACAAGCACTTTGAATTGTCTTTGGCTGAAAGGTGCTATATAAATAAAGTTGCCTTGCCTTACAGAAGGGAACATTAAGTTTAAAAAAAAAATTAATTTAGACGTCATCAATGTTACAATAAAAGGACATTACATATTTCTTGAATATTGGACCTTAAGTCATTAATAACAGAGGAGGAACTGAAATAGAGCCAAGAAATAGGGGGTGATAAAGACCATTCCTCCATGGATCCAGAATATGACCTCAAAGTGAATGTGATTTAAACCATAATAAAATTACAACATGTTCAAGTCTTGACAAAAGAATTTTATGATCAACTATATTAAACACAGAACTCACACCCAGGCAGCGTGAGTTAACGGTTAAAAGATGATCATTAAAAATTTGTAAGCGCTGTTATCATGTAAGTGCAGAGCAATAAACTTTGACAATTTGATGTTTGAAAAACAGACATTTAATAAATATAAGCTTTCCTTTGGCAACTGTTGTTTCCAACATTTCAAAAATGTCTTTTTATATTGTGCAGTTTTTCCAATTTACTTTGCAAGAAAACGATGCATGATAAACACGACGCAAGCTGTGACCCACAGGATGTTAGCATTGTGTGTTGTGTTTACAAGGATCTTCTAGTAATAAAAAAAAAGCCCAGAAGCAATAAACACTTGGAGAGATAAAAACAGGTTCAGATGATGGGTTTTAGTTGAAAACGACACAATAAAAGATCTGCAGTATTTCAATTAAGAGGCTAATAAAAGGCTATTTGCAATTATCACAAGATGCTCTGTGCTTCTCTTTTTAAGTGGAAAGAATGCATTATAACTTCAGATGAAAAGGAAGATTATATGTTTGGCTTCTTTTAAAGCCACTAATCAAAAACTCACCGGAGCCAACAGTGACCATAAATCCGCCCAGCCCACCTCTGCTTTGTTAAGGATGATCTCCAAGGAATCATTCATTTCACTGTTACTATGGGCACAAGAACAAATCTCTTCCCTCCTCTTCTGTCGCATGTTTTGCTCTTGTCTCTTCTCTTTTTTACTTGCCAAACTACTATTATTAAAAACAACAAAACAAAAGGAACAAAAAAACAACAAATTGCATACCACCACACTCACTCGACATGACAAAGGAATGATTTTCACTCGCTTCCTTTGCCGCGCCTGTCACTGCTATGAGGATATTGCTCTCACATCACCTGAGAAGTGGTTTGGCGTGCTTGGAGGTGGGAACTTTTGTGCCAGCTGCTGGGTTTTTAAAAGTGATTGAGGTGTTCAGGTTTCTCAGTGAGAGTGGCAGACAGAGTGCACATTAACACCTGCGACACTGGTAAGCCACAGCTTTGGCAAAGCTTCTTTGCACATGGGCGGTTTCATCCATTTTATATTGCTCTGGCAGAGCGGTAGTTTCACTCTGTAGACCCTTGGTGATAAAATTCTGTTAATGTCTTTTCCCTGTTTGGTCTTAATGTTAGCCCGATTTTAGGATTGGGTGATATAACGGTGTTGAATCGTGAAGAATTTCCATGTTTTGACTGTCAAAATAATGAGATTGTTGTATTGTTTTTTGGGCTTCTTCTATGCTCATCAGTTTTGTGATCTTCCTCAGATTCATCAGTTTAATTTTCTCTTTTTTCCTTCACCTTGACAAATAAATATGAAACTGTTACTGCTTCTATTGAGGACCCTGGTAAAATCTTGTGATGAGTGTTTTTAAAAACTGCAAGTTTATATATTTTTTTCAAATATATAATCTCTACACAACGCTGAGCAGAATGCACTGCAAGTAAAGAAGAAATTTTACCGCCAAAGAGCAACAAATGTGTAACAGTGCAACAAAGGATTCTGTGGACGTTTTTGCCCTCACAACATGCAAGAGCATTTTAAAGTCTGTTCCTTGCAGGGAACAGGTGGAAGGACGTCAGAACTGGCCTGATGTTCTCTATTTTTCTAGTATTAGTTTTGACGGGAGCAGCAGAGTTTTGGATCAACTGAGTTGTCTGATTGACTTCTTAGGCAAATCTTTGAAGACACTATTGCAGTAATAAAAACAATAAAGATCTCTCTGGCCCCACTCAACACATTAAAATCCTAACCTTTAAAAAATAATAATGTCCCGTCACTAAAGACTTGAAGAGTCAAGGTTGTAACCTTGGTTCCTTCTCTGTTTTTGGATTAATTTTTTTCCAACTTTCCCTTCTGCTGAATTACAATTGCTCTTTTTTTCGCCTGAGAATAAGTTTTGGTTTACCCAAAGCTTCCTCAAAGCAAATTGTGTTTAAAAGTAAGGTTGTTCTGATCTAGACACAATCTATCGCTCCATTTAAATTTTTCTTCTCGAATAAAAGGTAGCTGGAAAATCGGAAGGAGCTCTTAAGCTGTATCTTAACAACTTCTCTGGGGTCTTCCTCTTTTCCTCCTCAATATCCAGCATCTTCTTTCCAATATATCTCACATTTTCTCTCAGAACATGCCCAAACCATCTCAACTTTGCCCCTCTGAATTTATCTTCACTGTTTAATGCTGTCTATTCTGGGCAATGCTGTCTTTTCGACAATGGCATTGTCTTCAAACCATATATCATCGCAGGGCCCATTGCTGTTTTATAAACTTCCTCTTTCAATCTTGGAGCTGCCTTCTGTCACACATCACTCCTGACTTTTCTCTCCATCCACTCCACCCTGCCTGCACACTCTTCCTCATCCTGGTCCACTGAGGACTGACATTTTTGAAAAGGTCCACAGCCAGAGGACAGAGGTGAATATTGGATGAAAGAGTACACGAGTAAACAACTGGCAGACAGTTTGAAATATTTTTGAAGAGATTGTGTCAGCAGAGGAGGATGGATCGGAGCGACTTCATGTAGTCTTTGGACAGGGTCAAACCTCGAAAGACCCCGAGAACCCCCTCTTTATATTACACTGGTGTTTCAATGAGTGAAGGTAGATTGTAATTATTTCTACTCATCGTGGGATAAAGGGATCAGAAAAAAATCATCTTAATTTTCTGCTCAGTGTTTTGCTGCAACATCAGCCAATATATCCTGGAAGGTCCTTCAGCTACTGGCAAATCTAATCTACCCCCCAAAACCCCTGAAGCTTACCATGGCAGCTTTTTACTACTTCAGTGACTGACTGTCATGTTAATATGGAAAACTTTCTCCTCTGGACACATGTACTGATGTGACACAAAATATGGGAACATGCAGATAGTGAAACTTTTATATTGTCAAACTTTGGAACTTTTCTGGATGACTTTTATCCAACTGGTGTCTGAACAATGTATTGACGTGATTACATTTTCATTTATTTTTCAAATTTGCCCAATGGGGAACAGAATACATGAAGTAGGAAACCATTCCTGGAGAGCATTAATGTGAATTGCATTAATATTGTGTCTTACCTTTATCTATCTTTTGGTTGACATTAATCACTGGCTTCTTTGCTGTGCTGTGGCAAGCATGTCAGACATGCATGTAATGGTGCTGAAATCTACCTTAGGCTGAATAATTTTAATTGAGTTCTCAAAAAACATCAATAACAAATGTCTTTAAACTGTTACATTCCCATCGTTTTCTTTCCTACTCCACCAGCAGCATTTTATTAAAACAATAAGACAGAGGTTCATTCTGCACAAGCCCACTTGTTTTGGTTTTAGGGTTTTTTCTACAAACCTAAGGGAAATCTAGGCAAATACCACCAATTATGTTTAGCTTGTGAGCTGAAAATGATTTTAAAAACTGCAATGCAGGGAAGCAAAACAATACAGAAGAATGTGTGAGAGAGAGCAATGAAGTGAAAATGTTTGACGTTTGATAATACAATGGACATCTGAGAGGAAAGCAGCAATAACAAAGTGTGCAGCTCAAATATGAGTTCAAATAGCTTAAAAGATCTCAGTTGGGAGACCTAATTCACCATAGAGACAAGAAACAGTTATTACAAATACCAAAGTTTTGGTAGCGTACAAGTAAGCAATGCAGCTTCAGGCGTGGCTACAACTAGTCTTGTCACTCTGATGTCTGACAGAAACTACAAAAAGATCTTTAAATAATAAATGAAATAATTTTTCTTCTTCTGGAAACATTATGCTCACAAATACCAACAATAACTGAATGGTATTTATTTTGCACTTTCAAGGGTTTTCAGTTATCTTTTGGGTGAATGTTTTGTCTAGTACAGCTTTAGCCATGCACAAAATATTGTGTTGTTGTTTTTTTCAATGTACTGTAAGTTACATTGGGGAGAAAAAGATTGTCTGAAAAATTGTATATTATTTTTGACAGATCATCAGTGGAATACAAATTACATAAAACTTTGGCATTAAGAAATGTGTTTATGCTGTGTTGTCTGACCTGCAGGTTTAAATTATGGCTGTGGTTAATACATACATCTTTTTTTTTTTTTAACCTTGAAAGTGCATTTTATACTTACTCTTTGTCACTTTAAGTCCTTCGGCTTGACATAAAGCTAAGCGTTGTCACCGCTGTTCTGACAGCGCCCCAAATATATGGGGGTGGAGAAACAGTTGTAAGGAAGTGAAGGGAGATACTGAGAGGACAGATAAAAGATGATGGGGGAGTATGGTGGGCACATCTGTGTTGTAGGATGCTTCAACACGGAGACACACAAATAGTCTGCTGTGATAGGCTCCTAGGGGAGGCGCAGCTCAATCTACATCCCAGTAGCGTGGTTGCAAGTAGGTGTGGAGGCTAAAAAATGATCATTACAATCGTTAAATCATTCTGACAGGTGACAGCAGTCAGGTAGGTGCTGAATTCTGTCCAGTGTCTGTGGGATTAAGGTGCAACGCGGATTCTCTGTCGGTAATTCTTCAAGACAAATAGCAGGGCTCCCCAGACACCGCCCCCTTCAAGGCAGCAGGCAGCCTGCACTAATTAGCAAGGGAGGTGTGAAGGAGAAATCATTACTTTATCTACACACTGTGCCCTACATACTCTCTCTTCCCCCACAGACACTATTCTGGCCACCTCCCATCCATCGTCTCTCCACCATCTGCAGCAAGGTGTAATGCATGTGCTTGTTCAAGTGCTCACATGGATTCAGGAGGAAAAAGTTTGCACCCGGCTACAGTGATCGCATGATGTGAATTCAAAATGAAGGGCAAAGTTTGCCGCCATGTGATGGACACATGCAAAAAGAAATTACATTAGGTTAAATTGTTAACAAATAATTTTTGGTCAGGAGACCAAATTAGTACGTAGAGTACAAATATTTCTAAATTAGTTCCACAAATCAGTGTTTTTTATTGGAGAAATCCACAAAATCTTGGAGGGACTGATCAGTGTGAAATGACGTTCAATATTATTTAATTTCAAGAAGTACTTATTGAATGCGGATAATTATTTATTAATTCTTTAACAGTTTATTGGGTTTTATCAATATACTGTGGCACAGCTGGCTCTTTGAGTACATTCATGATCTTGATATGGCCCAAAATGGAAATGAGTTTAACAAAATGTGGAAAAGTTTCAAGGGTTACGGACGCTTTTGGAAAAGTGTGGCCAGGCAGAAGTGGAAGAATGGAAAAATGGTTGTAGATTTAGAAGGGAACAGAAATTACGTCGGATGGAGGAAAAAATTGAGCAATGGAAAAAAGTGCCATCTGCTGCAAGGTGTGGACAGCTCAGTGCTGTGATTCCATGGGTGTAATTACAGTAGAATGGTCTCTGATTGATTGTTTGAGCCGGCAGGACCTTTAATGCACCTCTGCTCCCTGTATGAGGCCTTGTAGCAATGCTCAGCCGCCCCCCTCCTGTGGACCTACACTGGGCTCCGATTCCCAGCAGCATGATTCATGAGCACTTGAGCACTTGTCTGACCCAGGCATGCTTGCAGTCCAAACCATCAGGTAGCACACAAAACAGTTGCCCTCTGCACAATTAATTAGCCTGTAAAGCCAGAGGTCAATCATCACTGGCACAACCTGTGCTCTTTCACTCTCCAATTTTAAAGCATACATTCACAGCTCATAAGAAGTTCAACAAGAAGGAGGGGCACACTCTGTAGGTTGTGGTGTGTGTATATATATATTTATATATACATGTACACAAACACAATCTGCCACAGGCTTAACAGGACAAGTGCATTGACGAACCAGCCTGATTTAAGGCTAGATGCCACAAGTAAAGTGCTGCACTTAGTACACCCTGGCCACTATCTCTTCAAGAACATCTTGAATATTTAACGACGGCTCGATTTTACATACAAGCTTTTAAAAGATGTGATATTTATTTAATGGGGACAGAATGCATAAAAGCGGCAAAAAATTTAAACCTGTTACTTCTTCCCCATCCTTTCAGAAATCCACTTTTACGGAGCAGGGGTTACCTTACCAACAGAAGACGCTCACTCCAAAAAAACAGGAATGTTTTGGTAAATGGATGGAGGTGGGGACAGCAGATTGTCGACAAAGGTCGTCAATTCAACAAAGGTTTTCTTTATTTTTCAAATACAGGTTTACATGTTCAGAAAGGAGGGAAAGAAATCTGTTCAAGCACTTCTCTAAAATGCAGCCATTAGAACTAGCGTCTCAAAAAAGGAAGGGCAAAGAATAAATAAAACAGTGCTCTAAAGTGGTGCACAGAAATCTAACATTCATGGGTCGCTTGCAAGAGCATCCAAGGCAAATGATAGCATTCCACATAAATCCCCCTGAAGTACCCACCCACTCAGTCCCCACCCATGAAAAGGGGGTGAAAAAAAAAGTCCTTTCAGCACATATTCATAAAGGTTCTTTAATGGCTTCCAGAGGGACGTGGGGGCCTTCTCCTCAGATGGAGACATTTCACAGGCCCACAGGCAGAATCGAGAAGAGCCTAGAGAAAAATATCAAGTCTGAGGGAGAGAGAGAGAAACACGGTGAGATAGAGGAAGAGGGGTGGGGGAAAGTCAAAGCAAGAGAAAGGGAGGGAATGTCTTCATCATGAGTGGAATAGGAATGATGCCCCACTGGGGTCTATTAGTGAGTCTTTACATACAATGGCAACCTCAACAATTTACAAGTGAAGCAACAATGCAAAGCCACCAGTTAACCAAGGTAAATATACAAAAATGAGCCAAAACCAGTCAAAATGTCCTCACCTTAAAGTGGACAAATCCTTCCTTTTCAAATTTAAGTCAATCATCAATCTGTAAATGCAACCAAGGCCACTTCCATGTAGCAGACCATTCTACTCCATCATGTTCTGCTATATTTGTATCATCTGTTCCCCAACACAAAAACAACATAAATAATGCTGCGCTGTTTATTCTTCCAGTAGGGTTATTTCTTCGGGATGCTAAAAGCTAGCACACAGTGAACATACGCAGAAGGCTCCATGCTACTGCTACCAAAACCATGGTCAGGATGTCATGTCAGTACACAAAAAATTGATGTCTAAAAAAAAAAAAGTTAGTAATTTTAACATTATTTGCAGCTTTCCATTTTCTGTCCATCATATCAATTGACAGAAGAAACTGATAGATCAATCAGATGAAGTTTTTCTGCAGATCTTTCTTGATACTGCACTGGTTGCTGAAACTCTCTTTCTTGAAGCTCTTTATGCAATCATGGGACTTACCCCTCAGATGTGGAAACATTTCCAAGAAAAATAAAATTTAACCAGGCACTCCGAAAAGATTCTGATCCTAAGGGACGGAATAATGAATAGTATGGGTTAATTCATCCAACATTCAACTTATCCGCTTGTAGCTTCATCATCCTTGAACTTGGACTACAAAAAAACTGCGAAAAATAAAAATGGTAGATTTACAAAATTGGTTAGCCAGAAGTCTGACATTATTTAGCAGTTCTGCTGGAAATATTGTGGTGATATTGTTAAAAAAAAAACTTTAAAGGTAAGAGAGAAAACTGAACGGATTGAAAAATATGACCCAAACAGAATACAAATATGCAGTATCTACACAGCACAGGGAGAGATTAAATTAAAAGTTTCTGCACTCTTACAAGCTCCAAGTACACAATAAAATGTATTTAGGTGTTAGAAAAGTTGATTTTGCATGATACGTCCCCTTTAACTTGAGAGCTGCCCCCTTTGGTTTCAGATAGTATAGTCATACAAGACATTTTGAAGCAATACAATTTAAAATGAGATTATTCCTCGGTAAGATTACTGAGTATTTAAAAACACACACTTTCTCTATTTATTGCTTTAATGGTTGAATCGATGTCACATTCTGTGACAGGCAGCGCTAATCACTTAGATATACACTTTGTAGTTCAAAAACAGCTGATTATGCGGAAGACTTGTTAGAAATTGAGTGGTTAACAACCAAAGATGTGTTTCCTATACACTTTTAGGAGGAGGATTGTAGGGCTTTTAGTTCTGCCCTGCTCTTTGAGACTAAACTGATCCAAACAAGTTCACATTAGCTGGTTAATTACCCAGACAATTGGCTCAGCTAGCTAGCCCATACTCTGCTGCTTAACACATCTGCTACTCAAGCCTCTTCACATGCCAATAGCATTTTCTTAAAAAGCATCGCCTTCATAACAGTGATTGGCGAAGCTCCTTTACGTTTCACACCTTGACTTTTCAAACTACTGACTTACAAACGAGAGAATTAATTACTAATTACTTTTACAAATTTAGAGCAACTTAGGAAGTCCAGAGAATACTTATACTTATCTAGCATCCCGGAAATCCAGAGGATACTTACTTACTTACACTTATTTAGCAATCCAGAACAGGGACTAGAACTTGGAACCCAGAAAAACTACCTTAGTAACTACTTTTTAGACTCCTATTCTCCCAACCCAGAAAATAAATTAGACCAGAGGATACTTCCTTATATTTATCTACCCACCCTGAATAGAAGTATCTAGTTTATTTACTTTGGATCAACATTATTAGCTATTTCTTCTTTTGCTCTTTCCTTTGGTTTGTTATTTTGTTTGTATTTCTTTTTAATTCCTGTAAAGCACTTTGTATTGCCTTGTTGCTGAAAATGTGCTATATAAATAAAATGACATTTTCCTTTAAACAAGATTTGTGATATAGGAAAAGTTGGTTTGTTTAGTGAAAGGATAGTTTGATGTAGAAAAGGTAACATTGAAAGATTTCTGTTGCGATCTGATGCTTTTTCTCCTTTTGTTTTGCTACATCACTTGAGTTTTTATCACCCAATATTTTGATTAGCTGAAAATCCACTGACAAATACAAACTCATTGAAAAAATGAAATAGAGTGGTTTAGCTAATTTTTAGGTCTCTAAGGTTGTTTTCACACCTGAGGTGTTTAGTCCACTTAATACTAACTCTGGTTCATGCAACTTTCAGGACATCTCAAAACCATTCAATATACGTTATATTTTGTTTTCTACTAGATCTACTTTCTCTATTTACATTTGGTTCTCCTGGCCTGGACACATCCGTCCAATTGGATTGAGCATTCTCACCTGGTTTGTTAAGACAGATTCAGTTTTCTGTGTTTTTAAATCAAAGAGAATTCATTATTTCTGTATTTGACTATTTTTAAGTGGTAATTTTGTGTTGTAGGGCTGATAATGTGATCTGTGAGGGAAAAACTGTGATGTCGTACAGGAATAAGTTACCAACTATAAAGGACGTTGCTTGCTGTTCTCGGAAAGGAGTAACAACAACTTGGATGCTGATTTTAAAACTTGCAGTTTTATGATCTGCAAGTTTCTTAAAACTTGCAGATCTTTAAGAAACTTGATCTTGTGGCTCTTGATGTTCAGAGCTACATCAAGTTGTGTAGCTCTGTAATTCTACTTACATCTTCATTGAAGTCAGCAGAGTTTCCTCTAGTATTGGTCAACCAAATTAGTAGCAATCATAAGTTGATACTGTGATTGATACTGTCTCCCATTATACTGGAAATATTCTTTGTGTCTGTTTCATTTATTGATGAATTGCTGAAGGAAATTCTCCTGATAACAGTGCAGAAGTTGGACACACCATTGCCAAAAAGTTTGACTGACATTGAAAGATGATAATTAATCCTGGTTCAACTATGAACCCAATTATGATGCTCCTTTAGTTCAAGTGCGTTTACCAATTTCCTTCCTCAGCACTGGGAGTCTGAAGCAGCCCATTAACAATTCTTCATGAACAGGGTCCTGTTCTCAACATGGAGCTCATTAAAATTGCATTGGGAAGGTGCCATTTTCACTTATTAGCTTAATTGTCAGGTCATGTAGATTGGAAGGATGACAGCGAAGGTGTCTGTGCCAAAGGACATGCTAGTTTCATTCAGACACTGCTGCTGCAGAGTATAGGTCATTAATTGTTGAATGTGCCACATATATGGGCCACATTAAGCCACAGACAAATTAAACAAGCCTGCTCATAAATTATGAGACGGGGACTGGGGCGCTCTATATATCACAGCCATAATAATCATCTATCATTGCGAGGCTGGAACTCCTTCACTTCAACTCTTCTGGATAAACGTGAGGCTTATTCTCTCAGACGCTCTTCCATTGTCCCTTCATCGTGTGATGAAAGTGAGACATCACAGTTGATTTGACTACTTACCTCTGCCTTAACATCCTCAGACTAGCTTCATTATCCACCTAATTTATGGTAATGTGTTTGAACAAAGTGTTTGGTTCCAATAAGCCTGTTAGTAGAGTGAGTAATAAAATATTTTAAATAGCAAAGCATGAACCACAATGACCTTGAGAGCTTCTGCAGAGGAAAAAAACCCTTGTATGTCTGGTGGATTTTTCAACGGGTATCATTTCTTTGTGTCTCTATAAACTAATATTCTCATTCATGGGTGTCAACTTGTGTCTGAGGCATAGCAAGGATACAGTTTTCAAGAAGCGGTCTGTAACTATACTCCTCCAGGGTTGGTATCCTGCAATTTTTAGATGAATCTCTGCTTCAACACTTCCAAATGGTTAATGATGAGGCTTTTGGAAAATGTCAACCTTTAGTTTCAGATGTTCCTGCAAGGTGTATTTTTTCAGTTTAAGTCTGAAAATGTTGTTATTCCGGAAATTACAATAGCTTGTATTGTTTTTAAAGACTATACCAGGATAATCAGAATAATGAAACATCAGAGCCGTATGACTCAACTTTCTCCAAAGAAGGGCTAGAATGCACAGGGGGATGTGGTAAATATTAAAGGGAATATATTTTGCAAATTTCTTTTTTTTTCTACTTTTTGTACTTCGATTTGAGTATTCAGTGCTCTCAGAACAAGTCCAAGTGCTTGAAAACCACCCAACTAGTTTTTGGCTACAAGTTAAAGACACGCTTATTGTATTGTAAACAATATTCCTGAATTATATTTGAGAGAAAATCAGACAAATATGTTAAAATGTATTTTTAATCATTTAGACCGGTATCTGAGGCCATGAACAGCAATCGCATAAAAAAAAAAATAAATACAGTAACTTGTACCTAGTAAATTTTGATCTTTTTTTATTTTGAGAAGCATATATAACAAATGACTCAATGTAAGAAAGTAGGAAGTCAACTTTGTGGCTCTGGCAGGAACAACAAAGCGGTTACAGGTGTTGTACTGCATGCTCTCTTAAACCCTCCACTATGGCTCTCCAAAAAAATATGAAAGAAAGGAAGTGAGAGGGCTGTGCACCATGCTGCTCAGGTGAACAGCTGGACTGTGGAATATTTGGCGGGCAGAAAGTATGAGGCACAGCTGGCTTTTAAGAGGAAGAGCTCCCCTGGAGCCTCTGGGAGGTCACAGCCTGCTAGGCCGTGAAGCGCTGCTCGGCAGGAGCCGTGTGTAAAGGCAGAAGGCCTGTGCCACTGCGTGCAGATGTTCCTCCCGCTCTGCTGGCTGCCTCAAAACACACGCACACACAGACACACTGCACACAATGCACAACCCTTGGTGCGAGGATGATTTAACACATAGAGCCGACGCCATACAACAGCACCAAGACACATTCAGACATGTGCACACTGTCTGCACCACCACGTCACTTTCTTACGCCCTCCATAGCAACAACCACCACCTCTACTTGTGAGTGCTATTGCTGAGAAACAGTAAAAAGGGACTAAATGAGCTCTCCAAGGTCTAAAACATGCAACCAAATAGGAAGGTGCCCCTCAAGTGCTTCATAACAGAGAAGCCTCTATTCATTACCCAGAGGAAAAGAAGCGTTACAGGACAAAGTAAAGATAAAAAACAGAGAGGAGGAAAAAAACTCAAGGCTTCAACCTTCACATCCCTCAGTATTATACCTTGTTATGCATGTCTCTCACACTGTGCCACATTTGAATAGCACAAACACAATCAATAGAGGGGAAAAAAGTCTTTAATTCCTAAGCTGTTTGCTTTTATCGACCTGAGCGCTCCTCAGGGATAAATCCGCAAGGGATGAACAATGCAGTTGGTGGAAAACATATCCAATGCCTGCGGTATCATTACAAAATACCTCATTGAATCATGTCAGTCAAAGCCGTGGAAGATTGAGGGCTATTTATTTCAGGTGGGGCTTGTAGCGGGGGAGATGTTACCACTGGGACAGGTATAGTCATCAGCGGCTCTCCTGGCGGTGATGAATAGAGAAAAAGACAGAATGACTGGCAGGACTCAGTGAAGGACAACACTTCGCCACGCAATCTCCTCCGTCTGTCCACCCCGACAAACCCTTTCTAACCCGGGAGACAAATCCTCCCGCTGACACCTATGGACAAGCACATCTGGCAACTAAGGTGCACCGAGGTCCACATTGACAGCCCCAATCAGCCACTTGGTATTCACCGTGCTGTCTTCCCCTATTCTCTGGCTCTGACACCAGAGCTGGAGAGGTGCATAGCGAGAAGCCGGGGGTGTGTGGGGTTTTTAAAGAGGAAATCAAATATTAATCAGCTCAATCACAGGCACATCACCACAACTGCAGTCTGACATTGATGTTCAATCAATCAAAGGGTCTAATTATGGAGATCACAATGAGGACAACAGAAGAATAGAGAGTTTGGAGTGAAGGATGGCAAAAGGGTCGTAAATATTGAAGCCTCATAGCAGAGCTAATAACTTCTGCATGAATCTTGTCTAAAAGAGCACATTACTGAGCCCTTCGTTAAGAGATTACTGGCTTTTTTTTGCTGTTTTAAAACCTCCACAGATATATGGGTTCAGCAGCGGTTGTTTTATATGTATTGTTAGTTCTTTTGGGCCAATGTTAATTATGCACTACAAACTGGCCACAGGCTATATTGCTGTCTACAGTGAAAATTAAATATTGATAAAGCTCCAGCTTTCACCCCAGATTTCATTGTGTTAACAAATATGTTTTGTTTGCGAAACAATTTGAATTTAATAATTTATCAAAAAAATTTGGTGGAGGCCATTATCATTCAGCGTGAGCCCCGCGCGGGCTCCAGATGTCAGGGATCATGTCTTCGCACTGACAATACATGGAAAGCCGGTGCCCTCTTTTATACATTATTTAAAGCAGTTCTAGAGGTGGTTGTGGGTGGAGTGGTGGGGTTGACATGGACTGATACGTAACATGTATAGAGGTGACCTGAGGCGGGCTGTCAAGAAAACCCACCGTGACGGAAATACAAAGAGGTATTTACACCCATGTTATGTCTGATGTACTCATTGCTGGTTCATGCACTCACCGGCCACTTTAATAGGTACACCAAGCTAGTAGTGGTTGATTCAGAACTGCCCTAATTGTTCATGGCACAGAATCACTGAGATCAATTGAGATTCTGGTCCATTTTGACATAATAGCATGACGCAATGACTTCAAATATGGCAGATGGGCATGCATGATGCAAACTTGTCGTCCCACCACATCCCAAAGGTGGATCGAGATCTATTGGAGTGCAGTAGACTTTGATGTATTTAAAACCAATGTCTGTCTCTACCATCTGAATGTCACAACTGACATTAGATGCAGTGTTTGTGGGGGAAAATTAATGATTAAAAATGCTAATTACTGTCAGTATTATCAAATAGCTGTATGATTTAATGATACAAAAATCCCTAAATCCTTGTATCCATTCGTTGTCTGTACCTGCTTATCCTTCCTGGATCACATGGGGCTGGCTCCTTTCTCCACCAGTTATTGGGTGAAAGGCGGAGTTCTTCCTGGGTAGGTCGGCATGTATTTCACTTGACAGATTCCTTTATTTTCCTCTATTTGATGAGCTAGTTGCACCACTAGCCTTGCTGTGTCTCCACCAGGACAGCCACCGCACACTTGTTTGAACCAAGGACCTTCTGGCTGCAAGGCAACAGTGCTACCAACTTTGTCTCTGTACAGCCCAATCACTAAATCATACAATCTTTGTAACATGAAGGGGAAATAAACAGAGTTTAAACACTGTGTGAACCCCGCAGTCTGAAATGGAAAGTATCACTGCATTACTCCAAAAAGTGCACATTTAACATGCATGTGATGCGACAGGCTTTACTTACCTCATTGCTAAAACATCAACAGGAACACAACACTACTGGTTTAGAAGTTTTTGTAATAAATGTGAGAGTGTTTACTAAAACACACAGTTGGAGATGTTTTGCTTTTAAAAGTGTTTATTAGAATGGCTCCTTGGTCTTGGTCAGCCACTTTTGGCAGCTACTTGATCAAATTTTGTTATTCAAATTTTTTTTGTTTTTCTTTTTGCACTGCTTTAACCTTTCCTGCTTTGTTTGCATGTAAAAAATATAGCCTTGGCTTCCTGAGAACAGGAAGCCAAGGCTTCTTGTTCATGTTATTCAATGTTTGATGTGCGTTCATGACATTATACATCATAATGAAGGACTGACTGTTGAAGCTCAGCTCATTTTTCTCAGACAACAATGCATTTTTGTGCAATTGAAGAGGGGTACCCAATAAAGCGGCCAGTGCGTGCTTTGGCCTTTCCTGCAAAGTGCTGTCTTTTGTAACTCTGAGCTAGTTAATGTATGTGGGGGGGAAAAACGGTTTTCTAGATGCATTTTGCTTCTTTTTAAGGCTTAAACTTATAGATCCCAAATGAATTCAACATGAATACTGGCTGTTTAAAGGTTAAAACCCACAGGGCCACAAATCCAGGCTACAGAGAGATCATGACATCCCAGCGGGCTGGAACATTAGTCACCAGCTTCATGTTGGTCATAAATCTAACTTGGCTGAATCTTTTCTTGGCCTCGTACCACAAATGTATTCCACAAAACTGAAATTATTCGTTATTTGTCATCGCTCCGGTGAAAAGCGGGTGTAAACACTGGAGAATAAAAGGCAAACCTGAAGCATCAAAACCTTGTTGACCCGACTGTCGACTTCTGGAGGAAAGTCTTGGCTTGGCATTCCGGTAGCAGCTGCGTTGGGGTTTCTGAATAGACGGGAAGCAGCGGCTGATAAGCGTGACGGGGAAGAGAGAGAGAGGGACAAGGGAAGCCGATTGTGTTACACTTCCACAGGTCAGCCGTTCTAACTGGACTCCATTAATACTCCAGTCCACCTCGTGGCACACTTTACGCTTCAGTGCTTCAACCGCTTTGGGGACAACTTCACTGCCACTTAAGTCTGGAAAAGAGTAGGAAGGGCAGCAAGCCCAGGGCCCAAGAAGGAGATTTGTTCTTAAAATAGAGGAGAGGTAACATAAAAGTCACAAAGTTTCAGGCTTTTCGTGCTTTTGTTTAAATTTCCATTTAGGTGTCTGAGTTTATATATATATATATATTTATTTTTTTTAATAATGAAGAATAAAACATACAAACTACACAGAAGTTGGAGCACTATTTTGTAGTTTAGTGAAAATAAAAAATACAGTATTGCAAAGTGTTAGATGTAATTATGCCATACATACAGCAGTATTTGGGTTGCTAGGTGATAGGCTGGTCTTTCCCTGGGTTGCTAGGTAACCAGCTGAGCGTTACATTCTGGAGGTTTTTTCAAACGGCTCCTTTTCCAGACATCAAAAAATAACTTATTCCTGTTTTTTGAATAAGTTCACGTTCAAAAGAGATGAACTTGTTGTCAAAACCTGACTTGATGTTTTTTAAGCACTTGGGCCGTTTTTAGAAGCAGTAGAAAGTACAAAAAAAATAACTTACCATATTGCATCTCCTTTAATATACAAGGTGTTATTTCCACTTTGTTTCTGCATCCCCTAATTAAGTTCAGGCACTTTGAGTTTTAGTTGTTTATTTGTGAAGTTTCTAGTATTTTCTGACTCGTGTTCCTGAAGCATCAGGATGTTCCCTTTTTTTGGACCCGTGTCCTGAAGCAGGCTTCAGGGACCGGCATGGGCATCATGGTGTAAATGCGTTTTATGGCCAGGCAGCTGCCGGGGGCAGGCTGTTTTTATCCTTTCTGGCAAAGTAGAACACGGCCACCTGCTTGGCGTTAAAAACCCTCAATGCTATGCTGGGCTTTATGGGCGCTCGCTCCATTCAAACAAAGATATACAAGGACGTGTGCGAGCGGGGCCGCCTGCTGCATATGGTGTGCACTTAAACCATTCACTGGTGCCACAAGCATCGTTGCGAGCAAATCCTCGGCATCCTCCAGAGCTCCATGGGAACTGGAGGATGCTGTTTGGTCCGTGAACCCACTGATGAATTATTTTCCTCCTCAAGTCCGTGTTTCCCTTAGGCATGGCTGTATGTGTCACTACTCTGACAACTCTGTTTGCCTAAGCTCGAGAAAGCCCGCTGATTATCCCGAGACACTGGATGGAAGCAGTGCGACCTGCTGGGGATTCACAGATGATCACCTCCAGGATTCGCAGAAGTGAATGTGTTTTTGGGGCTATGGAGGGGAGGGTAAGTAGCACTCAACCACCTGGCCCTCTGATAAACAAGTTCATGTATGAGGAAGAGCAAAACTGATTATTACAGGTATTTCTGAGAGCTTTCTGTCCCTCTCTCCCACTATCTCGCTCTTGCTGCGAGCAGCCGAACAAAATTACTTCCCGCCAGTGAATAATAAGGAAGTTTATGAAACGTGACGAATGCGACGGGGCTTTACATGAAATACCAATGAGGGAGGCGCCACAGCGTAACAAATGCTACATCCTAATATCAACAGTCACCTTGTGTTACTCCCTCTGCTCCTCGGAAGGACACATCACGGACGGGGGATGAACACACAGCATGATGTGGTGACACTGACGATCGCAGTGTTGGCATGCAGGCGTAGGCAGGTGAGCAGGCACATGCAGCCAACATTCACAGGATGGCGGTGGGCGGGCGGTGAGTGGGGGTGGGCTGGGGGGCTGTTGTCAGTGTCACCTGAGGGCCGACACGCTGTGTATGCACACAGCACACAGCATATTTAGTCACAGAAGGGGGGCAGAGGACGAGTGCAAACTACTCAGATACAGTTTGTGATTGTGTGTCAACTTTGACACCGACAGACTGATGCTTGTTACAGTTGCTGGGGATAATTCAGAATCATCAGCAAAGTTCTGTTGACTAATTACTGCAAGAAACACAAAATCTTACCAGGTATTTTTGGTCCAGTTTCTTCGTATATTTGAAATAAGACTAAAATAACTTATAAGTAACTTTTCCCCAAGACATAAGATATCTCATTTTAAGTAAATCATTTCCTAATATTGATGAGAAAGTACTTGTTTTATTGGCAGATTATTTCAATTGTAACATGGGAAAAATATCTTGTTATAAGTAAAATAATCTGCCAGTAGAACTACTACGTTTTCATCAATATTAAGAAATAATTGACTCAAAACAGGCTCCTATATCTTTCTGAAAAGTTATGGTTAGTTAGTTTTGTCTTATTTCAAGTGGACTAAGGTATTTACACTAGAAACTAAAGTAAAAATACTTGATAAGATTTTGTATTTTTGTAGTATAGAAGAAGTTTGTATCACTTGCAGTAGATAATGGCCTCTTTATCTAACATCTTTATAAACATAATTGTAAAAAAAAAAGTTATTACACCATTTCAGTTTTCTAAGTAATATTCACTACACAGAGTGTTTATCTCTGTTAAATTTAATGAGCTTTTCTGTCTGTCTCTCAGTTACAGATTATGGCTCTGCACACTGTAAACACATGAAACTGCTGCCAAATTCTGTTTGTGCACAATAACTGTGTTACCATTACAAATGTGTGCAAAACCTTGTCAATAGTCCGCTATGGATGAGAAAATGCAATTTCACAATTGCAGTGTTTCCATTAAAATGACACATAAATATGTTTGTTGATCACAAGACTTGATGTGAAAAAACTGTTTCCATTGCAGTAGGAGGATCTTAAAGAGACGGAGGACAATTTCAAGGTGTCAAATACGGCTATGATGCAACGTCAAACTGAAGTTTTAGTACAACTAAAGGTAACACAGTAACTTAATTACGCTATTAAATTTTACTATGTGCCTGGAAAGGACATAATAATCCCCGTTTAACAAGAAACAAGTCTGCTCTGGTACATCTTGGACTAGCCATTAGCTTTAGACTCTGGGTTCAATTAAGACACCAAGAGTTCAGAACCTTTTAGAACATTTTTCACTTAATGTGAGATTCACTATGAAGTATATTTAGTAAAGAAACTTCTTATGGCTGATTCAAGATCGTTATGAAATATAAAGAAGCCCACATTTTCTTCTTTTTGTTACCTCAGCAGTGTAATAGCAGTGAAAACTGAATTCCTCTGAGTGGTGCTCAGCATTAATTACATTCTTCTGCTGCAATCATTGTGCAATCAGGGTTTAAACTGGGACAGGGCTGTCTGGGGCTCAGCCCACTGTCCAATGTAGTAGGGATTCGGCCATCATCAGAAGACTTATCTCCAGATCTAAAGATATTGCGACAATCTGTGACTCATTCATGGCAGGGAGCTGCGGAGCTGTTTAACTCTGAGAAGCCAGCAGGTTCCGTCATGCAGGACATATGGAAGTATTTAGAGTAGTTTTCTCATCATGAAGCAGTCACATAAAGCTAATAGTCTTCCTGGATTCAGTTCATCAGAATATCAATAGACAGGGGCAGTTAATATTATCGATACATTAACAGACATAAAATAGACTCCCTCTGTAACTTCAAATTAATTGCATTTGATGCTGAACATAACTACTTGGCTTGGAATGTACAGATTGCCATCTTTTTAATAATTTAGCCAACTTGTCCCGATGTGATTCCTGATCAAAAGCCAAGTATATCCCTCAGTGATTTATGATTTAACTGTTCCTCAAACTAAGCTATAGACGCCCTGCAACCACAAACTTCAACGTGTTTTGAGTTTCAAAGTGATAAACAGAAAGTAGTGCGTAATAGTGAGGAGGAAAAACGGTAATGTTGGGTTTTCTTTTTCATATAAAGATTTTAGTGCGCCTTTGTAATAAGCTGTCTTGGGCATTGTTTTGTAGAACAACCTTTTGCTGCCAATTATTGCTGCAAGTCTTTGTCATGTTGTTAAAACATAAAAATTATTTAAAACCTTTAGTATTTTACCTCCTCCTCTATGTTTGGAGGGAAATTAGTTTTCTTTCAGGATTGCCCTGCGTTTATCTAATCCATCTTCACAGCTTGCTTGACCAGCTTTCATGTATCCACAGTGTGATGCTGCCACCTCCATGTTTAGTGTATGGATGGAGAGTTTAGGATTACCTGCAATGTTAGATTTCTGCAGCACATAATTGGGCACAAAGGCCATAATCTTCAATTATCTGTTGGTTTTAGAAGACAACAGAAGCATAGCCTCGATATAATAATGGATGGAAACATTAAATGGGTGGGAATATTTTTCAAGGCATTTCATGTTATTAGGTTACATTCATCAGGAAATCTTCTGGGCTGTACCTAAGTTGTCACCAGAGTAATGGATGCAGGATACATCTGAAAGTTGTTTATGTTTTGCTGCAGTCAGGGCTGGGCGGCTTTGGTTAATTGAAGAGCTGAAAACACGATGCAGAGAATCCCAACACTGTAGGCCTGGGACTTGAACAGCTTGTCAGTAAAATGCTGTTAAACAAGATGGAAGCTTTTTAGAGGAAAATGTTTCATAAGACAGCTGACCATCTTAATTTGAACTGTCAATCTGGTTTGAGTAAAATGTCAGAACAGCTGATGAAACCTTTTATCATTTCCTAACCAGCCACAGCGCATTGCTAAAACATCTGCTGTTTTTTTTATCTCTTTAATTAAGCAAGCAGGTATGACCATGAATCATTTTTAATGGTTAGAAAGGAAAAAATTCTTGTTTATCAAATTTATTTGAAGCCTAGCTTCAAATGAAGCATTCAGCTTAAAAAAACAAACAAACACTTTTTAACAGGAAGCGTAACAAACTGCACACATTAATATTATTCAATTTATTTAGATGACTTTGAAATAAAATTCTAAATACAAGTTAATGTCTCTGTATATGTAATACAGTTGTTTTTTTTAACCTGGATCAAAACCTCATTGAGATTAAAAATGTCACAAGAGTTTCTTGGGCTCAGCAGCAGCAGAACAAGATCGAAAAACAAGACAATTTCAACATTTAGACATTTTAAATCATATAAAACTTGTCCAACCAGGCATTGCCGCCTCCTTGTTCTAGAGTCCTTTAAAACAGTTTTAAAATCTGATAGCGAACAGAAATAAAATAAAAAGTAATTGGTCCAAATATTGCATTGCTGTAGCTCTGTCTGTAAACTAATAGATGTAGATTTTTTTTCTTCCCAAAAGTCTAGAGAAATTTTTTTAAAAAGCACATATTGTTGGGGATATTTCTTATTAGACAAGTTTTCTTCTACATCGATGGAAAATAAAAGTAGTTTCTATGTAATACAATCATCTATAATGTTGTATTTATATTTGAAGTCCTAAATCAACATTTTTAAAAAAGGACAATACAGATAAGCTCATTTATTTGGAAAATGAAACCTATTTGCCAAATATGCATGGACTGGGCACCAGTATCACCAACACCAATTTTTCAAAACTGTACTTTAATTATTGCTAAACAAATTATATAATTTTTGTGGTTTAAAGCCTTTTAACTAAGACAGCATAGCCTCTCCTCCACCTGTTGCTACAAACTGTCAGTTACTTGAATGAAAGAGTGACAACAATTTTACAAGAAAGAAAAATCAGGTTTTTGTTTTTTTAACTATTTCCGACTGAGATCAAACCAACCCTGTATTATTTTTACACATATGAATATGTCTAAAAAAGTATCTTTGCTGTTTTTAAACAAGAGCAGCCAGACATTTCATAAATTCAACTTTTGTACATTGAAAACCATGAAGCTGGTTTTATTTTACCCATGGTTGTCATGCAGTGAGAGCATCATATTGGCTGTAGTTTTCTGTGTTATACAATAGTGAGTTTTTCCTTCTGAGGCTGTTTATATAGCCGAGCAGGTTTCTCTCTGTGGGTTACAGAACCTCCTGTTCATGCTGTTCCCTCTCACTCTCCTGAACAGCTGAGTGACAAAACCCTCCGCTGAGCAAAGTCATGTGTTTCCCTCGTGTCTTTATCTCCGGCCGCCAGTCCTCCCGCATGCTGCTCGTTATTTACTGCTGCGTCCAACAAAGATGGAAAAAGTCCTATTTTTGCTAACTTGCACATTCTAAACCTCTCAGTATAAAAAAGCAGTTATGTTTCAACCCGGGCATTAATAACGATCTCGGGTTAAGACGGGGAGCTGGAAACAGGAAGTCCGAGGCCTGCATGGAGCACCCTCCGTTTTTTATGAGTGTTTTTTGTTACTGTGTTGTGTGTGTTGGTGCGAGCGCCTTGTGTTTGTGAGGTCGCCCCTTTTATCCTCGTCTTTCAGGATGGAGAGTGAGAGTGTTTGTTTGTTTTCCGCGTTCTCCGCAGGGACTATTTCAGCTGAGGGCAAAGAACACAGAGAAACTTTGAAAGAGCTTTTATGTACTTTTGAGTGAAATGATCCTAAGAAAGGCTTTTTATATATAAAAAAAAGGAAATACTTTTTATTCAAGCTTCCACATCCAGAAGGGCACTTACTCAATTACCAAGCTCTCTTCCTCTCTTTTTACATCCATCAATCCGGCCTCTATTCTTAGGCCGGCTTCTGTAGTGTGCATGCGTGCGTGCATGTGGGTGTGTGTGTGTGTGTGTGTAGGAAATGCTGTGGGCAAAGAGCATGAGCTTAGTAAGCAATGTAGGGCATGTCAGTGAGTATGCAGTGAGTCAGTGATTTGTAACCACTTTTTGGCCATATTGTAGCTTCAAATGATCGCCCAGCCAGAATAAAAGAAAACATACAGTCTTACTATTCTTACTCACGTTGAAAGTTTCTTTTAAAAAACAAAGTTTTCCACCTTGTACTTTTTTCTTTTTTTTCTTTTTAAACGCTTTTGTCTCATTTTGTCACGTTACAACTAAATCTTGATGTAGTTTTAGGAGATTTTTACAGAATCTACTGCATTGCTGTGAAGTGGAAGGAAAGTGAGACATTATCAGCTCTCCAGAGTCAAAACACCTTCTTCTGCAGCTCTTCTGGGTTATTTCTCTGCCAGTTTTAGGCAGCAACAGACTTGCATTACTGTCCAATCTTCTTTGCAGAATAGCTCAAGAGTGTCTTTGAGTAGCAGTTTTCAATTCTTGCCACAGATTCTCAATTTGGATGGAAGTCTTGACTTGGACTGGGCCGTTGTAAGTCTCTGGTTGGATGTTTAGTCCTACTGGGATCTTTTGGATCTTCTTAAAAAAAATTTCAGGATTATTCAGTTCATTCTTTGTTTTGTAAAAGAAGATGCTCCATCTATTCTTAAATCATTTGTTTTGAGTTTCCAATAGGAATGATGAATGGCAACAGCTTGCCAGACACAATAAGTACGCACTGTAAGTTGTTCAGATGCTAAGGGAAGCAGAAAGCGTCGTCGTAGCAATCGATGAACGCACGTCTAGGAATACGTTAAGCTACATCACAATCACAGCGCTCCCTGTCAATAGCAGCTGGGAAACGGATAATGTTTTTCTGAAGACGGTGTAAAATTGAAGCTCATTACTGAAGAGACGAGAAGAAATTTTAAAAGACATAAATTTGTGTTAAATTTAGTAAGAAATCAGCATAAAGACCTTTTTGAGGCATAAATATAATATTTAAAATTTTCTATTTAGTAATATTTAAAACTCTTCCTGTCTCGTTCTCGTGAACTCAACATCGTGTCTCATATTCTGACTTTCATGAATGGCTGCTCTAGAAAATCATTTCCATTTGTAATGCATTACCTCAAAGAAGTGTGGTTCATATCACTAAACTGCACATAGTATCTGCAGTCATATTTTCAAATGTATTGCTATTTATTGATACTTTTATTGAACAAACAGAGAAGATAATAAAGCAAACATTCTGACAACACAGTTTTAAACATTATTGATTGGAATGTATCAACAATGACAAATCAGAATTAAGAAATTATCACAAAAAATAATAAATAATACAATAAATACCATGAGATGCCTGGGATATTTTACAACCTAACCAGCTTTAAATTTCTCTACAAGTTTTCCCCTGACCTGTCTGCTGTGTCTCTTGGTCTTCATGATGCTGTTTGTTTTCTCTCTCCAGTGAACAGCTGGATTTATGCTGAGATATCGCACACAGATGGATTCTTATTAAAAATGCAGGTGGTTGCACATGATTTAATTTCCAGGTGTTGGAGCGAAGGAGACCTGAATACAGATCCATGCCACACTTTTTAGATTTTTACTTGTAAAAACGTGCTAAGATAAAACTCTCAACAGTCCCGTTGAGGTTTTTTGATTGAGTTGTCAAAATGTGAGAGCTACTTGGTATTAATGCCTTGCATGACTTCAGCAAAGTAAGAAACAAACTCATTCTGTCGCCCTCACTTTGGCTTCTTGACTCTCTTTTAACTGCTGCCTCGTCACTCAGTAGCCAAAGAAGCAAAAGGCTCCCGCAGGTTTGACAGATAAAAGTCTCTGCGCTTCATTTCTGTTTGACATTTTAGCTCCCAGAGAAAAAAAAAAAATCCTCCCTTTCTTTCCCTCCTTCGATCTCATAAACACACACATTCGGCGCTCCTGTTGATGCAGGTCCATCTTCTCTCCTCCTGTCCATCTGCCAGGCAAAATGGGGCCTCAGACAAAGGAGACGGAGGCTAACTCAGTGATCTGAATCAAATGGCAAGAAGAGGAGGGTAGCGGAGGAAGAGAGGAGTGATGGGTGCCAAGGAGGGAGCACGGGGGAGGCATGAGGGGCTAGATGTGTATTTTTTCTGACAGGTTGAAGCCTCCTCTGAGCTGACCCTCTCCCTGCTGGGAGACATGTCTCCTGGATGTGGGTGGGGTGAAGCAGAATGGAGAATAGGAAGAAAATATGAAAAGGAGCAATGAACTGTTATGATGGGTGAAAGCCTGGCTGAACGCGGCAGTAATAATCGGTGAGCCAGCGTTTGTATTCATCTTGCTGACACGCAAACTCTTCCTCCTGCTTATCTTTTCCTTCTTTTTATTAAATGTCTCAGGTTAGATTAAAACCAAGTAGTTAGTGCACAAATGTTGAGGTGAAGTGACACAGAAGACTCGACTGCTGTCTGGATCATTTTAAAACTTCATGTTCTGGAAAAGAAAGTATTGATTTGTTAGCAGAAACACTCCAGTCAGGCAGACTGGACAAATATGGTGTCGAGTGACTTCCAGCGATCGCTTGGATGAGAAGAACAAACATGGTAAAAAAAAAAGAAGCTAGATCACTGCTTCGAGGCACCAAGGGAGTCTTTAAATGTGCAACAGAGAAGTAAAAAATGGTAAATCCTCAAAAGGTTCTGGGAGGAGTTCAGAACTGATTCTTTATTCACACCGGAGAGAAGATCAGTGGACTCTAGAGTTCAGAGAGTTAATTATCTCATCTTTCTGTGCAAAATAAATCTGGTTTTAAAAAGAGACATTTTCCTCTTCCCATCCTCCCAATTATAACCAGAAACTAAACTCATAGGCCACTTTATTAGGGACACCTTGTTGTCTTGCTGCTTTAATTTTTCAAGGCGTTGATTGAAGAAGATATCTGAAACATTCCTCAGAGATTTTGACACAGAAGCTTCATTTAAGTACAGGAAAGGTTGCTAGATTTGTTGCTTTCCTTTTTTTTTTTTTTTTTTTTTTAAATGTCTGAAAAGTTGCTAAATATAGTGACAAATTGATTAGGTTGGCAACAGTGTGGTGACTACTGTTAACCTTTGACCTGGTGGTCGAGTCGGTCAGTTTGTCCTCTCACTTCAAAGCAAAAGGGGGCAGTGGTTGATTTTCAGATCTTTGCAGAAGCAGATGAGATTGGTGGATAAGATTGGTTTCACATGTAAGAATCTGTTGATCACCAGTTATCCAAAACTAAGGAAATTGGGGCAGATTGAGTCCTGTTTTAAAACCACTTTAGCATCTAATGTGCTAAAGTGGTTTTAAAATCCTCTTTCTGTATTTAATATATGTGCTAAAATGTAATCTGATGATAAAATAATTATGTTAAACTGCAGAGCTGAGTAATAGAATGTTCTCTCACATGGTGTGACGTCGCCTCTGGGTTTTTTTTTAAATAAATGGCTGTACATTCATAATGCATGCTTACAGCCTCTTACCGTAAACATTAATTGATGATTTGATCATTTACATCCGACGTGAAAAGGCTGTTTGTTTAATGCGTTTTGTGAAAAGTTCAATCAGTGATCAATAATCAATATTGTAGATGCATTGTAATTTATTTTGTTGGGTTTTATTTGTGCAGCATTACTGTATTTTCAGTAAGGCAGAGAGATGCAGCTCTATCTACTGGTCCTGCTCTGTTACTTTTAATTATTGTTGATATAATAAAATTTTTAATTCAGCCAAAGAGTGAAAAATGTATCTATTTTTAATTATTTAAGAAATCTATTGAAGACTGGTATTGGCAGCTCAGCTCCTCTTTGTAGCACCTTTTAATTAAGTTTAAGTCATTTCTGTTGACACAAGTTTTAAAATGTCTTTTAGATTTTCGTCTTCATGCCTGACAGTGTTTAGATTCATGTGGTTTGGTGTTTGGGGACATGTCTGCATTTTGTGGACGTGTTCGAGGGAAACAGTCTGGGATTAGCTTCCTTTAAGAGGGAAGCTTAGCAAACTTTTAGTACACGGATGTTTGGTTCACTTGTGAATAATGTTAGCCGAGTGCATTGAACGTGAGCGCAGTGAGAGATGGATGACTTCCTGTTGGTGGGTCTTCTTGGAGATAAAATGTTTATTGATCAAATGGATCAATTGTGATGCTCATTTTGTGTGCTTTGTAATCAAAGAAACAAATCTTTACATAGCTGTTACCACGTTTTAATGGGGTTGTGTGACAGGAAATCTTTTTGTGAAGAATGTTGTTTTGGTGTGCATCAAGCATGAACAGTCAAAAGTTTGACCATAATAAAAAAAAATGTAATTACCTCTGTGTTTTATTACTCCTTCAAATCTTAAGAATCAAGAAAAATTTTTTTTATTTCAAACAGGAAGATAACATAAAAGTGATTCTGATTCCATAACGTGATGCAGATAAAGTCTGAGTGTATCTTGGTGGTTGGCGATGGGATGTAAATGTTGTCTTGATGGTTAAAATTAAATTTCAATGAGTGCTGGATGATATTTAGGTCGTATATTTAGCCTTTAAATTAGCTACAGTAAGAAGTTTTTCTGCTGCCTCATCCCAGGAGTCTGTGCTGGCCTCAAAGTTTCTTTTATTTAGAAAAGATTTTCTTTGTTTTGATTACAGACTGAAATGTTCACATTGCACTGATTTCCTATGGACTCAAGACCTGAAGCTCTCCTGTAAGTGTTATTTAAAGTGTTCACTCTAAAAGTATTTTTTTCCCTCACTGTTTGACATACAATCAGACAAAACTTCCTGTTTTAAATCTGTCAGGGTTACCAGTGGCTTTGGTTTGGTAAAAGCCAGAATAATTGATAAGATTTCTTTTTTTTTTTTTTTTTTTTTAATTCAGTGTATTTTTTCTCAGTATTTGGTAGGTTTGCCTGTTAAACTGTCTGACTTGGGTCAAATATTTTGGCTTTCTTTCCTCAAACTACTCACAATGGTGCATTTTGTTTTACTTTTAGCTATCTAACTTTATTTATTACCTAAAATTGAGTAGCTTTCAATAAATAAGCAATTTCCCCTTGGGAATCAATAAAGTATATTCTATTCTATTTATTTTTATGGTCCGAACTATTTTGTTCAACTTCCTTAGTGATGTTTTGAAATGAAGCTTCAATATTTCCTCATGATGCCAAATATTTTGGGAAGTGCTCCAGTCCCTCCTGCAGCAAAACACCAACTTTTTTGGACTTTAAAGCAGCCATTGCTATAAAGCAGCAATAGCTGCTTTATAGTTTGGATAAATCTATAAAGCAGCCATTGTTTAGGGAGACAGAATGCTTGCTGGAGTAGCTTTGCTTCATGTTATAGTTTATTGCTATATTAAATTTGCTTTTATCTGCACAAAGGTTTTATGGTAGTAAAACAGTTGTAATCTTAACAGCCTCTTATCCTACAGGTAATTACGAGGGGGGAAGTGTAATCTTACAAAACAAGATTGCACTGTTTGACCCGGTTACGGCCACAAAATGTGTGCTGACGTAACTTTTGAACATAAACGTTAGACCCAAATGAACTGGCTAAGATACAGATTCACCACATTCATCAAACTGTTGTGTTTAAGAGCAAAGGGCCGACCGAATGCGATTTCTCCTCCGACTGAATTAGCTCAGGTGGGGAGGGAATCATTATTATCTTCTTTGTCTCAGCTCCATAATGTTTGCGTATTTCATTAGGGGAAATGCAAAATGAAACATAATTATGTTGTACCCCAGCTGACAACTGCTCTGTCACCGGGCGCATTAAAAACACGGCCGTGAAGAAAGACCATGCGGCGCTGGCTCATCTCTCATAGTTTGACAAGGCTACTTACTCTGAGTTTGTGAAAGAAAAACAAGAAGCTAATGCTTGCCTCGTACACACAACTGTAACCTTAAGCTCATTAGAGAAACAAACTTTCGAGCTCCTCCATCCCAGCAAAGACTGAAGAGCAATTAAACCAGAGCAGACAAATAAACTGAGGGGGAATAATCTTTCTGAATCACCTGGAAAGTCAAGTAGATAAAAAAAAAATAAAAAAATTGGGTTTCTCTATAAGGTGCAGTCAGAAAGTCTTGTAAGAAAGTAGGTTGGCCTATTTCTGCATGTTTACTTGCAGCCAAGTACAAATTAACCTCCCAAGATCAACAATAAACCTAATTAGAGTTGTGTTCGGCTGCACACATCTCTAAACACAGATCACAGCTTGTTGGGAGATGAATCTCCATCTGTCTGGCTGAACAGTGGGAGGAGGAGAGTCTCTGGGAAGATCCGTCCCAGGATTCCTCTAGTGGAGCGCGCGTTATGTGTGTATGAGGGGCCAGGGGGTTGCTTCCCCCATGTCAGCTCGTGTTTTATGATGTCACGCTGCAGAGGGGAAGTGGGACATGGCACATACAGGGAGAACACGCCGTTGGATTTGAGGATGTTAGGTGAAGTTGGGGGAGGGGGGTTCTGTCACGCTAAGGGGCTCAGACAGGAACAGCTCTGCCCTGCTATCCGACACTCACCACCATAGCTCAGGCTGCCAGACGCTGGAGGAACAGAAAAGTGTGGGATTGATATTTTGTTATGCTATGAACACAAGCCTGATTGGATTTTATTCCAACACTCGGTTGTACATGATTGTTGATGTGGTTGTAGATTAAACCTGTTCATGATGGTTGTTTGTCTACAGTCAACTTTCTCCTCTAGTTAAAAGAGCAGTATTATGTGTTTTCCAGGCACATGGCACCATTTTATCACACAAACAAAGAACTAAGTTACCTTTAGTTGTTTTAAAAAGGCCATGTAATTTAAAAGACATTTGATTTTCTTTATTTAATGCCTTGAAATTGGTCCTCTGTCTTGTTAAAAACTCCTGCAATTTCTGAAACCCCTCCTTCATGTAGTCATCACAGCATGGCTCCTCTATTAACCCTTTAAAAATGCTTTTACCAGCGTTGCACTGAGAAGTAGTTTCACCAGGCGTTTGCTAATCTCAAAAGATTATTTCATGTTTATTTGAGAAATCCTTTAATCTCCCATGGCAACCATTCAGAGGTGACTAAACATTTGCTCTCACCTCTTTGACATAGCTCCTCCTTGGAGCTGCAGTCTCCAGCCGAGTTTCTTCTTCACACAACACCCCTCCCCCACACTTTCCCCACTCAGCTCCTCCAGACTAGCAACAGCAGCCATTAGCAAACACCTGGTGGAAATGTGTGTCTGCTGAGCTCGTCATATGAGTCAACATTTGCAAAAACTGTTATAAACATCTTTATAGAGAAATGTTGTGATGACTTTCTAAAGGTGGAGTGTGGGAAAGAGTAGGAGCTTCTTAAAGAGACAGAAGCCCAATTTCAAGTAGTTAAGTTGCAAAGTTAATTTTTATCTAATTCATGTTTGAGATATACAGTATTTTTTATAACAACTGAAAGTAACTTATGCTATGAAATGGCACTATGGGCATGGACAATGCGTAATACTTCTCCTTTAAACCACATCAGAGATTATCAATTGGATTGTCATGTGGACTTTGACTAGGCCGTTCTAATACTTAAGAACGCTTTGAACCAAACCAGTCTGTTGTCGTCCTGATAGAAGGTGAGCCTCCATCCCAGTCTCAAGTGTTTTTTTGTTTTTGTTTGTTTTCCCAGGATGAATCTGCCACCACCAGGTTTTTCTTCCTGCCACTTTTGTGGACTAATAGTTGTCAGATAAACATACGTATTCTCTGACTTGAGCTCTGGATTGCTGCAGGACTTGGTAAGTTTGCAGTTTAAAAGATAAAAGAGAAAGGGTTGGGAACTTGTTTTCAAGCCCAACTCTTCTTAAAACCTTTCCAAAAGTTTCTCTCTTATCTGTCTGCTGTGCTCCTTCATGTTCATGATGCTGTTTGTTCACTAATGTTCTCTAACAAACCTCTGCGGCTTTCACAGAACAGCTGCATTTCTTCTATTGAGTGAGTCATTTCTGCAGGCAGTTGGTTGCACTGCATTTTATTAAAAATGCCGAAACATGAAAGTAGTTACCGGTATATGATGCTTTTTCTGAGCAGTGTGTTTACTTACTTCATTTCTTTTCAAATCCAGCACAGATCGGTCATTTTTTTCCACCAAAGACACAAGACTTAGATCCATTTCATTAATTCATCTGGTATAAAATATTAAACAAGTTATTGATTTTTCCTCTTTGCTTCTTGCTGCTCTTTAGTAAAGGAAGAGAAATTTGAGTCATAAATGTTGAATGATTTAAAAAAAAAAACCTCTTTTTCTGGAGGTGTATTTTATTTTTTAAGCCCCTGATTATTTTCCTGAGATGCCACTAGAGCCGTGACAGCGTTTCCACTTTGCCTTTGACACTGGGTAAGATAAAGCAGTGGGAACACCGACGTCCAAATATGTTGCTTTTATATGGAGGAGCTGTCCCATTCATCATGCGCTGTAACACCCAGAGCTCTAGGGAAGCCCTGTCCATAAGTCAGCTCAGGGCAGGTAGCGTCTGCTCTGCTAGATAATAAAGTGAAGATGGAACCTTTGACTGAAATAAATTGAAAAACAGGTAAAAATAATCAGTCGAAATGGGAAAACGTTAGTATTTCCTACTATTTGTTAACTCTGACTGTAGTTTTGTATTTGAAATTGTTTCCATGATTGGTTTTCTTTCTTCCTCTGTGGAGGTCAAACTGGTCAGTTTCACACCTGGGCTTTTACTACACAGCTGTGTTGTGGTAATAGATGGACACTTTGGTTTAAATAGCTTCACAAACAAGTAAGGCATTCTCTGATGAAGACATCTAAATGATGTGGTGTGTTTGCTGCTGAAGTCATGCAGCTTTTTAAATGTGGAAGAATGAGGAGCCCATTATGACTGTGTGATTTTGGACAAGAGAGGATGCAGCTTGAGTTTGGAGAATTTTATTGATTAAACCAGAGGTCAGATTTGAGCATCATTTTTGTCTCCAGCCCAGAGAAAACTGCAGATTGTTTTCATTGTTTATATTTTTCTTAGCACTTGTAACCGGGCTCTTGGCTGCTATTGTGTAAAAACACATTGGTATTTAATGGCAAGTGTTTGTTTTACACAAAATATAACAAAAATTAATATCATCCAAATAATGTTTAAACACAAACGTAAATCTTCAGCTGCAGAAATAACCCAAAATACCCGTAGCATGCAACAGAAACGCTGTATTTCCACAACAGCAATATAAATTCAGTCCATTTACTTACCTACAATTATTTAACTACCACTGCTAAAAGGAAAATACAAAAAACAAGAATAATTTAAAAGTTTCAGCACATCTTTTATTTGAATTAGTGCTCATTAGTTGGTGTTAATTACTACTTTAGTGTCACGATTGTTCAATCAGATAAAATTGGATCCGTTAGATTCGAGGGCTTCTGTAGACACTGTTTCCTGTCAGTTGAATGAAACGAAAAGATTTTGACTTTTACAAAAAACACTAGAGAACCACTCAGAAAAATTCTGACTTTTCCTTTAATCTCAGATTTTTTTCTCAGGATCTTTTAATAATTATTACATTTAATTTTTCTTTATTAAGGAAGAATTCTGGTTGCATGTTTTTTATGTAACAAAAAAAAATCTCTTTACAATCTGGATAAAAAAAAGAAGACAGACAATTTTAGTTTTCAGAAATCAGTTTTAATAACAAAGTGGTTATTAATTTGTACCATTCTCCATTACATATTCCATGGAAGGACAGTCTTCATAACCATTTTGTTTTTCCCCATGTTCTAAGCATACAAATAACCTCAAAATGTTAAAAATATAAATGTTTCTTAAGACAATAAAACATACTCGGTGACAAATAAAAGGAAGGTAGGCAGGGATATGGCAGCGTACGCATCATGGTCAAACAGGGTTAGTCAACAAAAATAAGCTTTGCTTGTTGATTCAGCCGCAGCTGAACTTCATCAAATCACCAGCAAAGTCTATCAAAGTAGGAAGAAGTGGATAGAAGTGGATATGTGGCAGCTGGTAACTGTTTACCAGAAGATATGCTTAGCAAATAGTTCACTCTGTTAGCAGCTATGTTGCCTTTACAAATCTTGGAACAAATCTTTCCTTTGTCTGCACAGAATATCTTGTAAAGTGCTCGGTCAGTGAGTGATTAGGAGCCTTAAAGTTAACCTTTGCACTTCATACCCCTGCCTCCTCACTTGCATGAGAACCATCAACACTCAGTGGCTTGTAAAACTGTTTATTCCCCTTGAATTTATTCACAATTCATCACATTAAAACCACAAACTTGGTTGCATTTAATTAGGATTTTATGTGATAAGCCAACATAACATACTAGTGCATATTTATGAAAGTTGATATATGGATTTAAACCGCAGTTTCAACTCTTTTGTAACTTCTCATGTATTTTCCTTAGAAGAAAAGCATCCCCACAGCATGATGCTGCCACCTATTTGGTGCGTTATATATTCGGAGGCAATTTTTATTGCAATGAATTGTGTTTAAGAGTGTTTTCCTAAATACAACACCAATTAGCATTATTACAGATCCTTCCTTCTACACCAGTCACTGCTTCCAAAAGCAGGGCATCCTGAATTTAAGACTTAAAAAGTCTTAAATTCAGGTCTTAAAATGTTGTAAGTAAATAAATAATAATAAAAGAAACAAGTTTACTTTAAATATGTTAATTACATGTCTTTATCATGGCAGGACTATTTAATCTGATATTATTTTTTCTGTCAGGCTAACGTTTGAGTCATAAACATCTTCATTGCGTTTTGAAACTCGACGTAGTTGAAGCTAACGCTAACTAGCTTTGCTAATTTAACCTTGATAGCTAGCTGGCTATCAAGATTATTTACTAATATATCATCTTTTGAACGTTTGTCATGATTTAATACATGATCTGTCTTTAAAAAGTTCTAAATTTGAGATGGTGTAACCTGAGGAAACATCCCTTCTGGTATTTGCACAGTTTTATCTTCATATAGCCAATTGTACATATTCCTTTTGTTAGAGTCTTTGGATCTGATTATTTTTGATAACATTATAGTATCTTATGTGTAAATTTTGTTCTTACTGTATCACAGTTTTTTATTTATTTATCTTTTAAAGTAACAATTCCGATGAAATGCTCTGAAGTTTGTGGTTTTAAATGTGAAACATCTCTGGTGTCATAAATACCCAAAGGTTATCATCAACAGCTGAGGTTTGTTAGTAACAAGCACAAAGATGAAGGTATGATTCTCTGTTTTTCACACGACTAAAATGGATCAGTTCAGGCTTGTCAACCTGAAAGGCTCCAGCTATTACTTTCTATTAAAACACGATGGAATGAGGAGACAATCACAGCTACGATGAGGAATGTTTTCTTGTAGGAATCTCTTAATTTGACGTTTAGCATAGTTTTTTTTGTCCTGCACGATGTCAATTTTTTTTCAGTTTTCAGTTTGTGAAGCTGTTTTTGGTTGCAGGAAACTATTACAATAACTATTAATTACTCTACTTGTTTAAAAATGTTTTTTTAGATGATAAATACATAACTTAAAATCACAACAAATCTACCTTAAAAACTAGTCATCAATATTGACCAAAATAAGACTTTTTAAAATGTCTGTACAGCTTAAAGGCTAATTGAAAAGAATTTCCAGGGTTAAATACGTTTTTGAGCCAAACGGAATAATCAAAATGCAAAAACCTGCATGTTTTTGCAGATAAACATCCAATATCATGGCAGATCTGTGTTGCTGGAGGACTGATCTAAAAAAAAACAAAAACAAAACCAGGTCTTATTCGAGGCTTAAAATTGCACAGGTGTGGTGTTGCGAGGAACAAAGGGTGAGAAGCGATTACAGAGAGGAAATCACTTCTTTTGACAGCGCATCTCTATCACTGCTGTGTACAACACGTCCTCAAAACTGCCGCCACCGCAGAGTCCCTTATCCAGAAAACTCATTCTCAACGCTTTTGCTCTGTGACGGCTCCAACCTGATATTCAGCTCAGAGTTATTGTCTTCTTAAATATGCAGACTTCGCGGAGCGTTGTGGGCCCACCTCGAGCCGAGATGATGTGTAAAATTGCATTTTTTAGATGCGCGAGGGCATAGGGAGGGGAGGCTCCGTGAAACAGACGCATCACAAGCAGCACAGGCAGATTGTTTAAATGAAAAACCTCCATCTATTCAGCCGAGGAGTCGAGACCACTGCATCCCATTTTCCCTGGGTTCCTGTTCAGATTACTGAGGTGGCATGAGGCGCGCAGACACACGAAGCCCAAAGCAAAGTTATGCTGTTGCTAAAGTAACTTGTGTCATGGTAAAAGGGTCACTTATGTCATTAGTGCTCAGGAACTGGAAGGCATTTGGAGACTCGTTCGCTAAGACAAGCATCATCCGGCCTGCTGTGGCCCTCTGTCTGTAATTCTGGTCATGCCCTGTCTCCATGTGGATTTAATGGTTGTTTTTAGTAGCATCTGCTTACAGTCTAGTGAAGTGAGGGGGACAGAACCGCCCTTAGCATGAATATATGAATAAATAGTTTACATTGAAATATGAAAGTGGGTCCTTGCAAAGGAATGAACCCACAGTCTTTCATAAGCGGAAAGCTCAAATGGTGTCGACGATCCAGCAGACGTATCCGTACACCGATTGATTTCTGGAAACCTACTGATTCTTATTTCTTAAAATTAAACTATTTCTCAGAAACATCCCTACTGTTTCAAAAAAACAAAAAAAGGGAAATTCTCCAAAGTGTGGCCATTGTTTTATAAGAAATAAATCCACTTTTAGAAAAGTTTAATAGCTGCAGTAAATGATTAATGAAGACGTTGGTCCTTGTGTTGGAGCACAGTTTGATGCCCTACACAGAAATTATTTCTATACTTAAGAAATTACAAAGAAAATTACAGTTAGGTTATATTTTGTGTTTTGAAAATACAAATTACCCAGGATATTACTGTAATTATAACTGACCTGTGATGTATTTGGTGAAAACAAAAGAAGGTGGTGTGGACCACGGAGGCAGGATCTACTTAGGGTTGAGTTTGGTCTTGACATTGTTGTTTTTACATCATACAAACTTTTAAAATAAATGCATAAAGTCAAATATAAAATGATATGATTATAGATTAACGATGAAGGCTCCCACATACTGGGGTGTACTTCCTGTCGCACAGAGTTCAGATCGAACGGTTTTAAATGTGACGGCGAGCCAATGCCAACTTGGGGACAAAATAGAGTCAGAATTTGAAGAGTGTCTGACAGAAGAGATAAGAAATATAGTTTGTTGCATTAATGAGGGAATATGAAGACCTTAACTAAACAAAAACACTTGGGAAACTAAGGAAATCGTTACACATGACGCGTGTTGACAGCACGGCCGAGTATGTGGGAGCCTTAACTCTAGAGGGGCCGTTGTGTCATGATCATTTGGCCCCACAATCTGTATTCGATCTCCAGTAACCCTCAGCTTGTGGGCAGATGTGGCTACTATCCAGTAGCTTTTCGCCATCAGTGTGTGTGAATGACTGACTGTAGTGTGAAGCGATTTGAGCCTCCAGACTTGATAAAGCACTATACAAGTACAAGCCCTTTATTATTTGAAATGTAACACAAAAAAATAAAAATAAAAGTTGTTTTTTCTTAAGTTTCTTCCATGTTTTGTAACTTCATTTTAAAACATCTCAAAGGTACTGAAACTGGCTGATTTCAGTAACAACTTCCAGTGTGAAGAGTGTTTCTGGTGCGCATATAAGATTAGAAGTGGATTCTACAGGATCATAGTTTAGTATCTAAGGGAGCAGTCATAGTTTTCACACAGCTCAATTTTCAAAACTTAACTTTTTCTCCCCATACTCCAGCTGTTTTTTCAGCCTTGTTGTTGAAAAAGTGCCATAAACATGTAATACGTTTTAAACATTGAGGTGTGCCTTGTTGAAACCCTGTGTGACCTAACGAGAGGTCTGAGTGTTCATGTTTTGTCCCTGACAGAGACCTGGATGCATTTAAAAATGTCAGCCTCTAATGGTAACAGCAAAACTAACCTCGGGACACAAATCGGCACCAGAAGGGTAAAAGTGAGATTACACAACACAACATTAAATCAACTAAAATGTCTTGCAGTTTGAATGTCAGTGAGTCACGTGCTCTGTGTTGGTGCAGACAGCCGCCAGCTCCTGTGGCTTTGTTGGAGTGCGAAGACGTGATTATTTCTGAACAAAGGACCTTAAATGTGATAATATTACACTGTCCTCTCTTCCTTTAAGACTTGTAGTTTCCATTTAAAGGACAGCTGTCCATGTTCCTCCACACAAGCATGCAGTTTTCAGAAGTCCATCTCTGCAGCATACTGTTATGTTTCTCCTGTCAAAACTGTGAGTTAATTGAAGCGTTTGGATTAAAATATAGGTTTAAACCTGAAAATTAACAGCTTTTTCAAATGTTTCAGTTCCAAAAGCAAAATAAATCTTTAAGCAATAAAAAACAAGCATACAATAAATATGTAGCGTGTCCAATAAAGACTATAAATGTCTGGTTGTTCCATTCTATAGGCAGTTTTCCATACTTGGTGCTGGGTAAGCCACAGTGAGGGAGGTGGTCTAACCCTCCTGATGTCTTCCTCGTCTTCTCCTCCTCCTCATCATCTCAGGCCTCTTTGGCACTTATCTAGGGTCTTGTAGTAGACGCGGGTAATCATCGAGCTTGGTGATTTGGGTTGTGGCGTGAGCGAGACCTTTCGAGGGCTGCACGGCGGTTGTCTGTTCAAGAAGAGATGGGGGGGGGGGGAAACAAACAGGTGAGACTGGAAAAGAAGAAGGAAGGGCTGCATTGATTCATGATTGGCAGAGGAGCTGAACTACATAAAATACTGTACAGAGAAGCTAAAAGAGGGGAGCGGAGAAATAAGGCTGATTGAGAGCAAAGCAGCAGGGGATGAGGGAGAAACAAGGAGCTGCAGGAACGGAGGTGCTTGTGTCTGGTACCATAGTAACTCCCTTCATCTCCTGATCCTGGCTTCTTCTTAAGAGACCCTCAATTGTCCTCACATCAGATGTGACATATGCACAGCAAATAAAGGCAATGCAGGCAAACATACGAGCAGGGACAAAGAGGATGACACACTTAGGGTGTTTTTCTGTTAGCATCAGCTTGTTACTGCCAGTGTGGATCATCTCATCTGACTTAAGAAAATGTTGATTTTGCTTTTGTGTGGGGCATTAGAAAAACTTTAGCACCTCAGCTCACTTTCAAAACAATTTTTTCTCCAAATTTGAGCATTTTAACAATTGCTTTACAATTGAACTTCACATTTTGTCACATTAAAACCACTGACATCATTGTTTGGTGAGTCTTTCATATGAAAGATCAACACAAGGCTGTATGTAACTACAGTGGATGGAAGCAAAGTTCTTGCAAGTCTTTTGGAGTAAATATCTACCTGCTTTTCAGATCTAGAGACTAAAGTTTCTGCCCTTTCTTCTATGAGATAAGAGAGAAAATGAACATGCTTCTATCTAATCAAAGGATCTGCAACTCCAGTCGTTCATTGCCGGTAGCCGTGTTTCCAATGTTTCTTCTTATATGCACATTTTAAAGTATCACATTAGAAAAATTTGATGGAAATGGTTAAAATCCAAAACAACTTCCTCAATTTTCCAAAAAAAAGTTTTTATGCTCAGTTGATGGAAACATATTTGCCAAACAAGTTCTGATGCTGCAAACTTTCCCAGCCACCAGTGGTTCTGTGCCTCACTAGAGGCAGGAAACTCTGAGAAATTTGTAAATCCAAACCTCCAGCTCAGAGGTAAATACTCTCTCAATACTTTTTGCAATGTGTGGTCCATGCTAAGTCTTGTTAATTACACCCACTGTCTGTGGAGCTTGTTTGATTTGCTCCAAACCAGTAGATGGAAACATACCTAATTTGTATTTTTCTTCTTTTTAAATTCACATAATAAAAGCACATCCATTTTCATTCGGATACATCCCTGCTCCCACACACTTGAATCAGAGGCTGAATTTTCTCCTTAGCATCTTAGCAACTTTTGCAAAGTTCATTTAATTCAGGTGTGTTGGAGCAGGGACACCTCCAAACATTGCAGGGCAACAGCATTGGAGGGCTGGAGTTGCAGACCCTGATCTAAACCTTTTCCAACCATGAACGTCAAACAGGGTTTCTAAAGGGGATTGATGGTATTTTATGTAGGTCAAAAAATACCATCAATCTGTCTCATCTGAGAGGAGAACAGATTCAAAATTTCTATTTCTAAACATTAAAGCATTTGTTTTGATCTAAAACACAAAATCCTGATTTGAAAAAAAAAAACAAAAAAACATTGAAATCTGTGGTTGTGCGTAAAATGTGTAAAAGTTAAAGGTAATAGTTTTGCAGGCACTATAAGCAGCGACAAACATTTTCCTTGGGTGAGAAATAAGCGACAGTTGAACTCTGGGGATTTTCTGTTGCCAGGTTCATGACAAAGTCATACAAATATTTCTTCCTCTGCTATCCAACCGCGGCTGCCCAGAAATGCCCAGGACATCCTTCGGGCGGCCAGGTGGCAGGTGGGGCTGGACGGAACCAAGAAGCCGAGCCACAAAGACGACCGCAGGCACACCCACGCAGGACTCCTGGTATTTCCAAGCATGCCGCTGCCAACGCGCCCATTACTCAGTGCTCTGCTGTGAGGTGCCAGGCGTCCGAGGCTGGGCGTTGGTTAATGGCGCTCGTTCCATCCATCATGTCAGGTAATGAGCTGAGAGCGAAAGCGATGGCTGGGAGACATACACAAACAAGATCCCGCATTCACAGCGGCGAACAGAAAGCAGTCCCTTCTTCAGGGTTGGATACAAAGCATCATGCAGATGGTGCACAGGAGGAGAGAAGAGGAGGGAGGGAGCAGAAGGAGGAACAGGAAGACAGTTCAACATGTAAGAAAATGTATCAAGGTTCTGTTGTCTCTCTGCTTCTTCCAGCCAAACGCACGTTTACGCGCTGTATGCTAGCGTGAGAGCTAACGTGTTCTGGCAGTGTGTCCAAACACATCACAACTACTTATCCATGCACTCATTTCGTTCTGTCCACAGGTTACGCTTCACTCTGTGAGCACGACTTACGAAACCTTCCTCCTTTCAAAACAAGCTTTCACAGCACACAAAAAAAGAATTGAGGGGGAAAAAAATTGGGACAGTTTTAAAGAAAAATAAATAAAAGTAGATCATCCACAATTTATTCCTGCCAATCATTTACGAGTCCAGCTGCTGTAGCCTCATTTCTGGGTGAACAGTCGCCTTTAACCTCTCAGAGGAGCTCGGAAAACAGAGCCTCGGTCTTGGGAGGCATTCATCTTGAACTACATTTAATCCAGTAAACAGGATGATGGGAGGGTAGAAAGACCAACTGGGACTTTACATAGCAGGACAAGTAAATAAAGACAAACTGGATCAATCTGGAATTAAAAATACTAAAGTGGGAATTTGATCATTTTCCCCTTCATTTCATACTGTCAATGTTTCTTTTTGAAGGTTTATGAATTACTCAAACAAGATGTTGCATATTCTGGATCAATAATGTGCCATGTCTTAAATAGAGTTAGTCTCAATGGGGTTAAGAACCATAATTCATGGAAATGGGGTGACAAAGAACTCCAGCATCTTAGCATTTTAGACTTTTTGTTTTGTTTTTCCTTGTCCCACAAACAGACAATGGCCAGCGTTCTGGACTTTACAAAAATATTTGGCATCATTTTTGTAAAGAATGTTGGAATATAAAACTGGATTTTTTAACAGACTTTTAAATTGATTATGCTGGGAGAAATGGGCCATAATTCCAGCAAACTATTGTGAAAGGTTTTAGGCAGGAAACCCAAAACGCTTTACCCAGCTCAGACAGTTTAAAAATAATCTCAATTTTTTTTGCCCTGATCAAAATACATCTGAGATTGAACAGAAAAAGTCATTGAATGTCAGATAAAGACACACAAATTGGTATTTGTTTTTCTTCTCCAGTGTTTCTAACTCAACAGTCATTATTATTAAGGGTTGATTATTTTTAAATAAATGTTTATTACATTTAAGACTTCACCTTGCTGTGGTGAATTTGGCTGCTAGTGTAAAAGAAACTCTTCAAAAATTACATTAAGTTAAATGTGATTTAAGATTTTTTTTGTCACTGTTTATCTCCACAATTATCTACAAAAAGGAGGCAAAACATCAGCGTGTGGCAACAAACTGACCCACAACTTTCCATGTAACAAATAATTTGTGTTTGGGCATGGTAATTTTAGAAGGCGGCCATTTTGCATGCTGTGTAAGCTGAAAGCCGTTGACCATTAGAGTGACCACTTGCTGAAACCCTTCAGAATCACTCCCTACTGTAAGCAGTGGTTGACAAGTGCCCTTTTGGGGTTTTGAAGTCTCTTGCCTAACTGCCTAAATATACTGGAAAGCTTTTGTCAAAGACTTTGCTAAAAGGGAGAAAAATCTTCAGCAAAATGCATCTCCATCACAGGATTCTTGAATAGCGAGCTTTTAGCTTCTCATAAAGACTTTTCTGTTCCTATCTCCAGGTGCATACAAGCCCATCTTTTCTCACCCCACATCAATCTATCACAACAACTGAACAAACAGCAACCATTTCTACTGGGAGCAAAACATTACTGCTAGCCTCTACTGAATTGAAAGCTTCAAGCACAGACACACGAACTGGTGTAGAGGGAAACAAAGTGAGGCAGGGGAAAAGGAGGACAGATCCACACAAAAGAAAAAAACTATTCTCTTTTTTTTTTGTGCACTGATTGCAACTCTCTCTACTCGCGTTGGTTTTGATGGCTTCTTTACCTGCGTCTCCCAGAGGCGACATCTTTTCGAGTTACAGCAGAAGCGACACAGAGGAGCACGAGAACAGGAGAAGAAATTGACAAAAGAGGATCAGGTATTCTGTGTTACGGCAGGGGGATGTTGGCATCCCAGCACTTAATTAAGTGCTGGCTTGGCACCGTTTCACAAAATGCAGCTAAACGCACCGTGGAAATCAGCAGGGGTGGGTAGAAGGAGGGCAGAGTCACTGACATGCAGACATGCACAAATGCATACTATCTCTTTCGTTGTCACACACTTGAGAAAATGAATTGTTCCTTAAATTAATGAAATCTCTCTCTGTGCATTGCTTTGAGGAATTCACACACGTACGCCTCTGCTTCTAAAAGAAGAGAATCTTCTACATCATGACGACCCAGACCACACAGGAGAAAAATAAAAGACCTTGAAGTCAACCTTTTCCTCAAAATTGCCTCCAGTAAGTCTCTGTCTTGTGCTTTGATAGATGTGATGAGATTCCTTAACAGATTATGTGTCTTTATGTCCTTTGTGTTCCTGCCATCTTTTGCTAATTGCACTGAATTACATCATGATGGTGTTCAGCGATGAGTAAAAGGAGGAAATCCAGCCACTCATCTATCAAACGCGTTCAGCTTGAGGTGCTGGAAGGAATTACCTCTCCTTGGTCAGAGCAAACAGGAAGACTTCAGAGGGATTACACCGGGATAGTTAAATACTGCATGGGCAGCAGGCTCTAGGCAAACATCTAAATATGGCTCACTTATTGATCAAGGTCAAATAATCAAAAGGCTGAAGCAGCTTCAGACGGGAGAGGCTGAGCTGAGCTGCAGATACCGCACAGTTTCCGCCGTCTTTTGTGTTAAACAAGTGAGCAGTGACTTCTCTGACAGCATCGCCGTCTTTGTGTGATTTCTCAGAGTCGCTTCATGCCTCACTTTGTGACAAGTTGAAACATAATAAAGGTGATTAAATCTCAGCATGTAGTGTTTGCTCCCTGGCTAAGAAGAAAAGCATCTGTAGCAGTAGCAACAGGAACAGTCACAACCTTCTGTCGTCCCCTTTTTCATCTCCCCGCCCCTCCTTCCCGACAAGCAGCCTCTGAGCTACAGAGTAATGCAGTGCCCCTCGCTGGAACAAGATATGTTGGATAAATGGGATGCACATGGAGCGCTGCTACTTCTTCCTTCTAAAACGTATAGACATGGTGTTATAAAACTTTATCTTGGCAAACACAGCCTGTTGAGTGGTGAGAGGTGTCAGTGAGGCTTTTCTATTTTATGGTGCAGGCCAGCCATAGATTTATCACACAGCACATAGACCAACTATGCAGGGGGATTAAGGCTATGTCCATGGCAAGAATTTATGGCGATTGTTATGCCTTTTCCAACAATCTTAACGACGCCCCAATTATCAGGATGGGTCTTAAGATAATCTCATGAGATGTTCATGTTTTATGTGGTGTGTTAATTGTGATCTGGAAAGATGTTGGGACTACTCAGATCTAAAATCAGGAATATTTAGCATGTTGGATTGTCTTGGCTTGGTATCGCAAGGCAATACCAAGCCTGTCTTCTCATGTAGGCAGAAAGCTGTCACCCAGAAAGCTTTCTGGGTGACAGCTTTCTGTCACCCAGGAAGCTGGGTGACAGAAACACAGATGGGAGTCTAAGGGAGCATTCACACCAGCCCTGTTTAGTCTGTTTTATACAAACTTTACTTTATTTGCCTAAAAAAATCCAGTTTGTTTTGGGAACTGTGAATGTAAGTAAGTAAACTTTATTTCTATAGCGCTTTTCACAGACCAGGGTCACAAAGCGCTGCACAAAGTGTATAATATAAAATAGATTAAAAGCAACATACAAAAACAGTAAAACAGTATTGAGCTAAAAAGCAAGTTTAAAAAAGTGGGTCTTAAGTTCTTTCCTAAAAGTGTCTATACAATCCAGAGATCGAATAGTGCAAGGTAGCTCATTCCAGAGGCGAGGCACCACAGCTTTAAAAGATCTGTCTCCTCGAGTCTTAAAATGGGTCCGAGGAATCATCAGCAAGTTCAGATTGGACGACCTGAGGCTCCTAGTCGAAGCATAAGGGTGGATGAGATTCTTAATTCTTAATTTTGGGGATTCTTAACCCCAAAATTCTTAATTCTTAAAGATTCTGTGTCTGAGAATCAAACTCCGACACAGGTCAAAAAGTGAACTCTGACCTGCCTGAAAACATAGGAGGCCTCAGTTTGGTGAATGAACCAAAGTTATTTTAAAAAAAGATACAGGTCCGATTTCACAGAAAAATTTATAAATTGGATATGTAACTCCTTGGTTGAAGTACCAACTTTAAGACAGATTATAGGTTGCGTTTGTGCTAAAATTTCTAAGTAGTACACAAAGCCATCTTCAGTAGTTTTCTTCCATTTGTCACACCAACTTAAGCCATTTGTTACCACATGAAGTAGTCTCATGTACAGGAAGCTATTTATGTTTTGCTGTATTATTTGATGTTTGTAAATCCCAAAAGCAGAACAATTGGAGGTGTAAATATTGCTGTTTCAATTGTTTTTTACAGTCTGTGTTATGAGAGATTCAATAAATATAAATCAATTTGAAAATCTGACTAAATGCTCTTATTGTGCTGCACTACCCTGATTGTGAAGTGCCATGAGAATTTGCTTTTTTCAGTACCAGAATATTAGTATTAAAGTTATAACAGCTCCTAAAAATACTGTCCGGGACGGTGTTTCCACAGCCCAATCAAATAATTTCTGGAGACGTGTTCAGTCTGATTTTCTGCATCTCAAAGTTGCTTCCCGACATCTACGAAGAGAGATGGTTTTCCATTGTTTGCTGCAAGCAAAGGCTGTCATGCTTCTTTTAAAGTGAAAAGTGAATTTGGCTTTTTGCTGTTTGTCCAAAATAAAACAAAGTGAACAAACAAATAGTCAACCTTTGTAGCAGCTGCATTACAAAAAACAAATTTACAAATCGGATTTTTCTCATAAATACCTGAAAAACTCACATCAAATTCTTTTCTGTGTTACCAGGCACCAAATTGCATCACTTACCAGCACATCAGTGCTGCTTTCAGAAAGAAGCATTCTCTCATCCAGCCAAAGCAGCCACCCCTCATCCACACACGCAAAAAAGATGGAGCCACAGCTGAAGTGTTGGCGTTCAATAAATGTGATGGTGCGCAGAAAGGCCAAACCTCTGTCATTAAAATGGATACCACACTTTAATTCAAAATTTACTGAATTTATCAGTAGGGCATTAATTCGGTTTGGTAAAACAGAGGGGGGAAGAAAAGAATAATTTGACAGCCATATTGGCAGAGACCAAGCTTTCCTAATAATTAGCTGCCATATGCCTATAACATTCACTGAAACATTGGGTGGTGAAAATCTAAAAGCTTTATAAAAACACTTGTGATCTTGTTTCAACAAATCCATAAGCTCCTTTATCCAGCCATTCAGTTCTCTGGAAATTGAAATAATTGATAGATACAGAGCAGGAAAAGCAGCAAGAAGACGGCAAAGTTTATTTTCGGCAGCCGTTTCCCCATTTTCTCATGTAAACAAGTTCTTTCTGTTCATATGAAGATGAAGTTCAGAAGGAGAAGAAAAATCATAGAATTAGAAGGCAACATAAACATCCTCATATTGAACTCTAGAGCGGCGGTGCCTGCAGCTGCCGTGCAACCAAACCTGCACAGATATTGCTATGATGGAGGGATTATCATTAGTAAATGTTTTCCTGCGTCCACAGGGGCAGATTGATCAAGCTGCCTTATGTTGCAGTCAGTGAAATGAGGAGAGTTTTCTTGTTAGGGAGCATAATACATCCAATAAACGCCAGCACACAGAGCAAAATCTGTTAATAGCTGACAAAACAACTGTGGCTCCTACAACACCATTATGATCTCAATACATACACTGCTAACATCTTAAGAAATTCATTTTGCCTTCACTTGAGCATGCTCTTAACATCACAGAAAATCTGCCTGTACAGTTTAGGGACTGGAGTACAATCCAACATTTCAATAGAGCTTGAACTCTTATTCCCGGCTAGCAATTTAAGGGCTTTTAGAAGCTGTACTCTACAGTGGTATTTTTCTTTCTGTCAATTTCAGACTGTAACAAAAGAAATAAAATGGCAATAAAGTGACAAAATTTGCTTTGCCTTTTGGTGCTAACTTTCTTTGTAAAGAGAACCCTTCAACTGTAATGCAACAAGTGTACATGTGTATGGGAACAGAGTGGGAAGAACCCGCTTGTAGTTTTGGTTTGTAGTGGCAAACCATCAAGGTCGCGAAGGCATTCAGAGGAGACCCCAGAAACAAGAAACCTACCTAAAGGGAGGCTTCATTATAATTTCCATCTACAAATGATCTGAAACCAGTTTTAAAAGATACAAGGTCCAAAACAAGAAACCCTGACAACCTTCTCCAAAGTGAGACACCAACTTGTTCTGGCTTTCTTCTCTATTCACTGTGAATAAAAGTAGTTTTTAAGCTAGGAGTAAAAGTAGCCAATAAACAACTCATTATATGTGTTATTTTGGTTGTTTTGCTTATCTATTTTAGGTATTTAAAATGTCTTCCAGTTTCAATGCACATGTTCATTAAAAATTTAAGTTTCTTGATCTTTGAGAGAGTGAACTTGCATTTTTATGACATTATATTATTTGAAAATGATCTCAAAGCAACAATATAACTTCTGAGAAAATGTATTGTTCAGCAGAATTTGTTATTGTGACAGGCCTACTCTTGTGTACGGATTTTGTTTCTACTATAATCTTGCCGTATTCTGCATCCTTGTGTCCAACCTTGGCCAGCTGAAAGTAATGATAGTTCAACTTCAAACAGATATGATCTCCCAATCATATTTAGTTTTTTAGTACCTGGATGTTTAGTACCTCCATGTTTTCACAGACTGAGATCTTCAATGACTCTGAAAATGGCAGCAGATTTTTATCCGGTTTAGGAAATTGGGACAAGAACAAGGCAGCCATTGTAAAAAGAAAAAAAAAATCCAATATATGGAGATCTTTTGAAGTTGGATTTGTGCAAAAACTGACTTTGGCTAAAGAAAGGGGCTGTTCGAATTGGAGAAATAACAGTTTGGACCGAGAAGGCTGCAGGAATTGGACAGACTTTGACACTCTTAGCTGTTTATCTAAAAATGCATGAAAACACTAAAACACAGGAGTTTATACAAGTACCAACTATTGACAAATTCATCCAAATGGACAGACGGATGGATTTTGTTTTCAAGTGCCATCTGTGATGAGTAAAACAGTTTATATTCTGGCTGCAGTGGTTTTACAAGCGGGTTCTTCCCACTCTGTTCCCATACACACATACACTTGTTGCATTATAGTTGAAGGGTTCTCTTCAGACTCGTCTGGATGTCCGCATTATCCGTTTTATGAGCCGTCGGCACGGAAACAACACCAGGCTGTGATTCTGGGCCGTCACACATAAAGGGTTAAATTGAAAGGATAGTGGGGCGTTGTGCCACTGCAGACAAACTCTAACCAGTCATAGATGGTGGAAAACATTAGCCTTCTCTCCACACAAATTTCATCTTCTTTATAAAACTCCCTGTCTTAGTTTCTCTTTGAGTCCTTTTCGGTTAAATGTGTGGTATACCTGTAGCCAGTGATATTTTTAAAACTGTGTAATTTACATGAGTGGGCTGCAGAATGTCATGGGATCTGAAAGCGAGGAGGCTGCAATCTGTGTTTTTCTGTGCAGAATGTCATAGAAGGCAGGGGTGATCAGGCTGAAAGAGGAAAATGTTTAAGACAGGTCTGGATAAACATGCTTAGGCAAGATACAGAAATTCTCCCACTTGCCATGTTTCTCTCCCCTTCTTCTCTCTTTTTTAATCCCTCTTATTACTGACATTTCCTCCAGTGTTTACAGCAAAAGAAAGCTGTCAGCTTGTGATTTGTAAGTACATTCATTCAATTAACATAGCTAGGACAGCTAGCATAGCTAAGTATCAGTCCTTGAGTGTATTTCCTGAAGGAACCATGTGGAATTTCAGCTGAAAATGGACACTACATCCTGCAGTATTATACCATTCAGTGCTTGTGTTTACAAGCTCACATTCATGTTTGACAGTCTGTTTACAGAATTTGGAGGAAAGATATGTTTAAGTGGCAGCATTTTGAGATAAATGGTAACAAGGAGAGTAGTAGAGAGCAGGGTGGTCATAACACATGGGATTGGCTTTGACAGCTCAAAGGATTTGCCTCTATCACCACTCTATCTGCTTGAGTTCTGGGATGGTGCATACTTGGCAATAGTGCTAAACAACTCACTATGAATGGAGGTATTCAGGTCAGGTTTACTCTTGTGCATCACAGTCGAGAACGTTTATTTGAGCCTAAGATAAACAAAAGCATGAGATGCCAAACTGTTTCATTACAGTGGGCCTCCGGTATTTATGAAGGTCAGCTGCTTGCAACAGATATAACCCACAGATACTTGGGATACCCTCTAAAATGCTTATAGCTGCCTATTCTTATAGTTCAAACACCACATATCCCTTAATAATATGCACAGCAAAAGCTGCCTTTGCTCTTCAGGATCCAGCCAATCAGCGCCAAGGAAAATAAATGGAGCTCCTGGATTGGTTGCCAGCCAGTGGTGTGTCAACTGGTATTCACCGCTGTGTTAATGCTACAAAATACCATCAAACTGAAGAAGACATCGTCTAATGATAATTTTTTTGCTTTTCTACAAGGACTAATTATTTTAAATTAAGCGTGTATGCTATTGTATTGTGAGACAGGTGTACAAAATAAAGTGCATTCATTCATTTAGCATAGCTAGGACAGCTAGCATACCTAAGTATCAGTCCTTAAATGTATTTCCTGAAGGTTTCCAACTTGTCTTAGTCCAAAATGTAACAGAAACAGATTGAAAGCTCAAGAGAATAAAACAGAGCACCCTTGCTGTACTTTGTTCTTTTGCTGACACTCTTGCTTTCTGTAGCAGTTTATAAAAACTACAAACATGCCTCGACATATCACAGAAACTAATTCTTTCCTAGGAGCTTGTTCCACAGGCTATTTTAAGCAACTTTGTGTTATTGCAAAAAGAAGACTTTTTTCACTTGGTTAAAGCATCCACACTGAAGAGAGTTGTCAGTTTTAGGGTATGTTCACTGAAAAAGTTTGAATTTCTCAGTTAATGATCAGCCTGACTTGCCACATGTTTATCTGTGTTACTGATCTGTTAAATGCTGCAGTGAATGACACTCTAGTCTAGTGTAAAAGCTCTGAATGGTGAGTGTGGCTTGAACACGCTATAGAAACCCATTTATTGGTCACCAGTCAATTTCTTGGCACATCTCAATGAAGGACTGCTTCGTACTTGAGAGAAAAAGAGGATATTGATCATTTTGCCTTCCACAGGAATAAGTAGTAATCATGCACAGCTAATAAAAGCACTTGATTTTAGCAGCTTCTTGATCCAGAGCTTTCAGAATTGTATTAAATTAAAAGTAAGTAAGAAAGAGAGCAGAAAACCACATTTAATCCAATGAGAAGCAAAGAAAAGCTGATTTGGATTTACTCAGTTATGATGGGTAAAGAGTAGGACATTAAATTTTGGACAGCTACACCTGCAGGTAACAACATGAAACATTTGAAAACTGAAAAAGGATGTTAGTATTTTTATCATCAAAGTTCCAGGCAACCCATGACACAAAATATGACCCACTTTCACCGATTAAAAAAAAGTTGCGGGCCTCAGATTTTTTCTTTTCCATTCCACCAGCAACGCTTAGCTTCTCTTACCTTTTTATTACCTCAACCCTGCATGGAGTGCTCCTATTGTCAGACATACTGTGCATTAATGCAGTCCTTTCACTGACATGCTTTCATATGCACACACACACAGCATTTAATGCACACTCCGTGGCTTACAATACCCCACACTGTTCCTTTCACACCTAGTGGAACGAGCTCGGTCTGAGAGTAATGCTTCCTGACTGCTCGACACTAAATATGTTTCGGCAGAGGGCAAAATCGCTGCACATGTTCCTACACAAATGCTTTTTTTTTTTCTAGCGGGATGAAAAGTACTACTTTGCCTACTCAGTGGTGACTCTTTGACAGGTCTCACTGGGGACAAAACAGCAAGACCCGAAACGTGTCTGCACAACATGCACTTATATACTGTGTGACAGTCGCAGGGAAAAAAAAATACATCAGTTCTCTTGAAGCTTAGCTAACTTTTGTTAGAGTTTTGATGGAAAACAATGAGCTTGACAGTCTATGGGTACAGGAGGCTTCTTTTTTGGTATCCCCTGGTTCAAAAATCTCCTTAAAATATCACTGCTAGACTTGATTCCTCAGTCACGGAACAATGCCTTTTGGCATTCAGGGATGCAGCAGAGGCACACACAGCCCAAATGAACAGTTATATGAAAACGCTTTTGCAATCGATCAGTGCCTGAGGCAGAACTCTCATTCATGATTGTCCTCTCAGCAGTCGAGTTTCAGGAGGCAGGCTTCAACCCAGGAATAACCATGAAAGACAACCAATATTCTCAGGAGTAAATTCTTTGAACTACTAAGCATTGCCCACCTGTTTCCCAACTGTTTGAATTTAGTTAACACTTTGACATTATCTCTCTGCTTGGGCTCAAACACTGGATCATACACTTTGCAATTCTAGTGATAGCAGGAAATGCAGAGCATTATGCAAGAGCCGAGTGCTGCTGTAGTGGAACATTAATCTTGCAACAGCTAATACAGGCCCTGTACGTATAACAACAAACTTCAATATGATAGACCAACAATTACAACAATATTTAAGAATTGTGTTGCTAAACTTTTGAACTCATTGGGTCTTTACTTGATTAGTGGCAAAGATTCTTGGTTGTCCTTAAACCTGAGCATTGGATCTTTGGACTTCTTATTGTAAACAGCATCATTGGACGCCATGGGGAAGCTTTGTTGTGAGGACATGCTGCAGAAGGAGCATGATAGAAGGTTTTTAAAGAGACAGAGACAAATTTCACAGTGTCAGACACGGCTATGATGCGAAGTCACATTTCTTTTAAATTGTTTTTGATGTAAACAACTATTTTCATAACAACTGATGTTAACATAGTGCCATTTCATAACACAATCAAGTAATTATGTGCCTGGAAAATACTTAACCTCCCTTTAAAGATGGCTTTCTTTTTGCTCCCCTCCAATAAAGGTCAGTTTTTCTTAATCCCTTCAACCAACAGTTGTCCTGCCAACAAACTTTTCCAGCTGAGCTGTGGATCTCTGCAGCTCTTCCAGAGTCAGCATTAGCCTTTTGTTTTCTCCTTATAAAGTTTAGGTGGAGAGTTACAATGTTTTATGATGGCTTGTTTGTTTACTAATATTCTCTAACAAACTTGAGGCCTTTACACAGCTGTGTCTGTACTGAAGTTCTGCCTTTGTTTTCTCAATAAGAAATGTTACTCATTACAGTATGTCTGAGTAAAACCTGACATCCCAGGATTTCAAAATCATCAAATATTACTCCATACCTTCAAATAAACTATTTGACAATTATTTGGTGGCCAGTCCCATAATTTACCGAAGTAGAATTCTCTATAGAGGCGACCAGTGTTGTCAAATATACACATTGGATTAAAGATCTTGATTTTGGCCTTGACCAGCAGCCTGAGACCATGACCACAGGGTGTGCAGGAGCCATGGAGAGCACAGATGGGGCCTGTGGCTGAGCCCTGAGTTTCACAGGCCTACGCCAGGAAAGAGAGAAGTAATCCATCAGTCCAAGGCATTCTGGTGCCTAGGGGCGTCAGTCACTGATCCTGTAAGACTGATTAGGCCTCTGCGGGAGGCCAGGCCCCCCAACAGCATGGACATCAGTGCCCGGCTTGCTCCACTGAGGCTTGATCTGAACCGGTCGGAGCCAAGGCAGTGACCTGCTTCCATTTGGATTGAGCAGAGGCAGAATATGTAGATCAAAGATGTCTAGAGCTAAAGTGATGTGGGGAAAGTACTTCTCAAACTTTGATCTTTACAGCAAAATGAGAAAAAAGCATTTTAGATATAAACGATTAATGTACGTATAACCTGTTCATTGCCTACGCCATAAACCTGTGGCTTGTATCACGAGGTGCAGCATAAAACCCAAGATGAAGTGATAAGAAGTTAATTACATTATCCAGCTGTCTGATGAGCAGCTGAGGTCAGAGATGGCATCAGTCAAACAAGCAGCTGGAACCAGCATCAACCAAGGCAAGCTGCGTGATTGACAGGTGAATGAGCAGACGGAGAGAGATAGTTAGACAAATGGAAGCTAAGATATAGTTTGACAGACAGATGGGAGCGTAAATGGATGGTTTGGCAGCATGATAAGGTAAATAGGCTGATGGATCACCAAACAAATGCAGGAGGAGGAAGGAAGAAAATAAAAAGAGAGAAGAAGAGAAAAGAATGCCTGCCTGCAGACAACAAAAGATAGGAAGGCAGATAGCCTGATAAACACAGATGGATTGTGTTGATACACAGGGAGGTGGGGCAAGATCGATAGATTGTTTTATTCTATTTGCTTGGCAAACTGGAGATTTGATGTGGCTGCTATCAAGCCGATCTGTTTCCGGCGACGCCAGCCGTGACTGTTACAGATGGTGAGATAGCGACACATCTCAATCTTTGGCTAGCCTCGCTGACGTCTATCTTGGCTGTCCTGGCAGCATCAGTTTCAGGAATGTCATCACTTCTGTGTTATTAAACAAAAATCAGGGTCTCTAATGGATTACATTTGAGTCGGTGAGTGGATTATAAAATTGTAGACGAGAATAAAGAAAAGGTTTCCTCTGCTTGGTTTTGAGCAAAACAAAATGGACGCCCTGGTAACCCGATGCCTCATTACTGTTGCTTACGTTTATCATGTCAAAATAGAAGACAAGGGTGTCCAAAGTTTACAGGGAAGGGTTCTCCTAGTTAGAAAGGTGGCTTCTGTGTGCGGCTGTTTGAGGGACATGGGGGTGCACTGCAACAGCGTTGATGAGTGATTCCAGGGCTTATAATAGACAGGAAAGGCCTAGAAAGCATGCCCTTTAGAGGTGCAGCATCTCTCACTGTCTGACAGCTTACAGGGTCTAGGCTTCACAATGACACCTTCACGGCACGCTCAAGATGACACACAAAAACACATGCTCACAGGTGCAGAAAAGTCTCGGCAACACAAACAAGTTTGGCAGCACAGACACACAATTACACAGGCGTGCACCTGCGCACACACTAATGCATCTGTGACGCTGGGATATTAGGTGACAAGTGGCATCTCAGCATCATGGTGACAGTATTAAAACGTATAAAACAAAACCAGGCTAGGAAAAGAGCAGCCAAGAATGGGCCTCTGGAAACAAACATCTGTTTGTGCCATGTTATGGAAGGAGTGCAATTCTCTGTAAATAATCACAGAGCTAAAGCCTCCAAGGTGAGGTACTCTAGGTACGGTGTCGATTCTTTCAGAACCGAGCAGAAGGTGAAGAAGGTATGTAACCAGATGTGCTCTCTTTTTACCGGAAATCTACTGATTAATTTTACTAGCTGAATATTTCAGGAGTTTGGTTAAACTGATGACTGTTTTCACTAAATTAATAATTTTTAGTTAGGGGCTAAATTGATTATAAAAAATCCATTTGTCCAAATGTAATTCAAATTAATACAATTCAAATCCAAAATCATACAAGGCATGACAAAAGTATTCATGAACCTTTACCGTTTCTGGAAAAGAGCTGGAAAAAGACAAACTGCGACAGATTTGTAGCTGAATATGCCTGGCCACATTTTTTAAAATTTAATTTGTAAAATAGAACAACCTGGAAGCAATTCAGCTCTTCATTCCTATTCACAACAATGGGTAAGTTGCAACATGAGAAAGCAGCAATCCTCACTCTTTGCGTTTCAGATGCTCAAACCTTTTTACAGAGGAGGTGCAACTGAATAATGTAATGTTATTACCTCACAGATTTCCCTGATGAATGTAGTGACACACATTACATAACCTGCTTGGCTTGGGTTTTCTCTACATTTGGTCGAACAGCTCAGGCAGATTAGCACAAACCTATGTTTTAGTTCGTGATTATTTTGCACACAAACATGGAGAAAGCAACTGGTCTGACAGCTGCTGAGTTTTCCCAACAACCAAAACTTCTATCGAATCTTCAGATTCTTCAGCACTCCCACCACTATTGCCTACCTAACCCAGCTTAATAAAACATGGTGTTGGGTGTTATTTATTATTCCTCCTTTTCATGTGTCCCAGCACACACAGTCAGAGTGAGTGATGGAGATCACACAAGGCTTCGCCATGCTCTTTCCTCCCCGTGATCACTGTCTGACCCATTTGGCCATGTGAAGATGCTCCCCTCTGTTCACATGGGGGATGCAGGTTGGTGTGCTTCCAGAAACACTTTTCACTTTCTCTTTCAATATAAATGATTCATGGCGAGAGATGGTCCCTCATGTACACAAAACACCACAACCCCTCCTGCGATGGGGTGCACTTTGCTACCTTCATGTTCTTGCTTGTGCATTGCCTGCGTCGATGTCAGTTCAGGTTTTTGTATAAAAAAACCTCCAAAGTCGAGGTGGCAGATGAAAAACATAGAAACTGGTTTACAAATGATGCAACATCTTCACAGCCATCAAACTAATTATTTTAGATTACTTTTCTTTGTCTTGATCTTTCTAATCAAGAAAGCTTATATTGTAACTGTTATGCAAAGTTATAATTTTATATAACTTGAATAGATGCACACACACTATAAAAACTTCACATTTTATAACTTAAAATCCACAAACTTCCATGCGTTTTTAAAAACAGATTGTCACAAAATAGCAAAGCAAATAATATAAAAGATTTAGAAGCATCTTTGGGTGAAATGACGCCTGCGGATATTTTCAGGCTTGTCTTTACCAGCTTTGAACATCTGAAAACAGATTTTTTTTTTTTTTTTTACCCATTTCCTTAGGCAAAAAAGCACAAGTTCAGTCACATTAGAATGGAGCGCATCTGTGAATATGCAATTTTAGGTTTTGCTATAAATTCTCACTTGGATTTTGACTAGTCCATCCTTCCACTGCATCTATGTTTATTGTCGTTCATAAATGTAAAACTCCCCTGAAGAATTTTGTAGCCTCTAACAGATTTTCTATCCTGTTGCATCCATCTTCCAATTAACTCCAATAACTTTCTCAGTCCCTGCTGAAGAAAAACATCCCCACAGCATGACACTGTTTTGGCAAAAGTTGGCCATTAAGTTCAAATTTGATATCTTTTAACCGGTACACTTTTCTCCATCCAACTGCATCATTTCCTCACCTAAAACAAATGTGAAAAAATTTAAGAGGTATGAATACTTTTGCAAGTCACTGCTTGCACGCACACTTCACTTATCCATTTGTGCAGCTCCAGGTCCAGAACACACACTCTAACTCCAGACATCTCGCCAACAAGGGATTCTGTGTGGATGAAAAATTCATCCATTCCTTCACTTATTTATCAAGAAGGAAGATATTTCTGCAGGAATGCCCTCCAGAGATGCGATGCTCACATGCCAGGCGGCCTGCCGCCACTTTACCCACAAGGTTTTCAATAAAACAAGCAAACAACACAATTCCAACGCCTATAAATAAGTGATCGTTCCTGAATAAAGTGCTGTACACAAACCCCCTCGCTGAGGCCACTCATCACACTTTAATGGGAACCCAGTGCCGGTCAAAGTTATGCCTCTCCCCTTTTTTTAGTTTTTACCTTTGAGCAAAGTGAGAGACTGACAATCTGTGGAGGCAAAGCAGAGGCAGCGATGCATTCACGTCATCTCTGTACCATCACCTGCTGGTTAAGGTGCAGCACCATCTCTGTTTTATGATTGATTAAGCTATCAAAAGGTGTTGCCCCTTCTTCTCCTCCTCTATCATTTCTTCCACACACAAACTCTGGGTTACTTCCCAAGTTATCTCTCTTTCTGGAGGCAGGTTGTTCACAGCAGTTTGAATGTTCAGCGCCGGTTCGCCAGATGCTTGGGCGTCTGTCAACACGCTGCTATTGTTAGTTAGTTTTTGATGAGATTTGCATGGCAGGAAAGCCATCAAATAAGACGTACCACTGAGAATATGAGGGGGGATCACGTCTAATCTGTGCACCTGGATGCTGGCAGCTCAAAGCCCCTGTTCCAGCCAGACCAACGTATGCACACAAAACACAAGCAGGTACATGGAACCTCCCACACACACAATCAGAACTATAAACTTACACAGCGGCTCGACTCTGATTTAGGTGCAGGTTTTCCTGGGGCTCAAAGGATCATAATTACCACACTTGTTCTAAAACTCAACACACACATCCTAAATGAGGATTTGGAAAGAGATGGGAGCATTTAAGTAAGTTTTTTTCAGATAAGCATTTTAAAAACATGACTAAATACTTTCAGGAATTCATGCTGTTTATTTTTATCTTGTAAACAGATGCTGTTTTCTATATTTTAAGTTTTGTAGAAGTATTTGCTTTTTAACTTTATTGTATTTTACTTGTGTTTTATGGGATATACGAGGTCTATGTAGTGCAAAACTAACAGAATATTACAAATAAAAATCAGAAAGACCCTAACAAAATCCACTGCAAACATTGACTTGAAAAATCACCTACTTAATGAGTCGACCTTTGGGTAATTTAATCTTTTTGTAGATACAAATCTCTTGTGAAAAACACCAAGGTTTGTGGAGGAACATTGCTAATATTATTAACAACCCATAAAGGATAACAGCAGATCAGAGATGAGGTTTTTGAGGTGCTTGAACGTCTCCTAGAGCCCCGTTCTTTTATTAACATTTCTGCTGTTATTGCACATCTATTTTTATGCACATATATACTGTATTGTAAATAGTCTGCTGTGTTTTTTTTAAGTTCAATACTCCTGCACATTATGGCTATTTAAAAAAAAAAAGTCATCCCACTCACTTACACATCCATTGGATATTGAGTACACTACTTATATTCTAATAACTGCCCAGTTTCCTTGTGTTATAATCTTGTACCGTATATTATTATAACTAATATTATAGCTATGTACATTTTTTTAAAATATGCTTTTTAACACTTTTGGAACTTTTTTGTGTGAACCTGTATGCTGCTGTTACACCTGAATTTCCCCACTGTGGGGCAATAAAGGCTATTTCTATTCTATTTTATTCCATCTAAACATTGAAATTCAGACAAGACATGACAATCAAGATAGACTAAACAGTCCAGGCAAGAAGAGTGGCAGCATTATGCTGTGGGGATGTTTTTCTCAGAGTTGATTAGAAAATTGCCATACAGGATAATTCTGTTGAGACTAGACATGCAGCCTGTACATTACTGGCCCAGAGTGGCTAAAAATATGCATGCCACACTTTTCATATCCATTCATAAATAAAAGTTTAAACCAGTGAAATATTTTCCTTCAGCTTTGCTATAACTTTACATTGCATTGGTCTGCCACATAAAATCCCTTAAAAACACTGGTGCTTGTGGTTGTAATGTGAAAAAGCAGAGGAGTATTAGTAGTTTTTAAAAGTTTCACTCTGGCCCTGTGTGCGCTGAATGAACTTTACAAGGTTTAGTTTCCGGAGATTGTACTTTCTGGGATTATGTGGTCTATTACACATTTTCTCCTCTAACACAGTGATATGTGTGCGGACACACAAACACAAACTGAGCACATCAAACCTGTGCTGATTAAAAAAGAACTGGGTCACGAGTGTCCTGGCTGGTGGCACTGTCTGCTCTGGCTCAATAAGCCCCACAGTTACCCAGAATCCCTTGGCATCCGTGTCACAGCCAGGCCCTGAGGCAACACACCTGTGTCCACACGTCTTCTCTGGGATCAATTAGCATTAAAGTTTCAGAGTTGTTCTCCCGCAGTGTGGACATAGTGTACACTGGAGGGGTACAGCCTGAGAGCAGCCGCAGAAACAGACCGAGCCGCAGAGTAAGAAATAGATTTGTAGACACAATAGAACAACTGACAGAAAAACCCCCCAAAAACTCCAGTTTGTTAACCCAGCTATACCTCTCTGAATACAACTCATTCCAACTCACTGTCTCACATTTAATCAGCTGCAAAAATGTGTTTCACATATGTTGACTATGTTTGACCAGGTCATCATTGCTTTAATATATCAGCAACTATCTAACTAGACTGCTCTGAGTGTATAAATACTTATCTATTCAGGCTTAGTATTTCTGAAGAAACCCAAAGTAATTTGTGACTCACAGTACTGAAATCTGACTGAAAACTATCTGTATTTGTATCATTTTGCCATCCAATTTTAATAAGTTTTAGCAAACTGATGGGAAAACAACCAGCATCTGTCCCTAGAAGATGAATCCAACTGGAAGTGGAATTTGCTCACCAGCTTGACCAGCACAAACCTGGCAACAAAACCTTTGACAGCAGTTTGCTGGCCATCATCAATTGATCAACAGTTAAATTAGGTCAAGACAACTGTCTTAGCAGAAAGAAAACAACTATATGGTTTGCAGAAATTAAACATAATACATATATTTTCTTTTCAATTTCTGCTCACCTCACACAAAAAGATGCTTAAATATGCAAGTTGGGTCGGGTCCTAATGTGATAATCTGGGCAGTCTTTGCCCTCCTGTTGAACTAACACTCAAACTTGAGATCAGAATATGAGAAGAAGCACATAAAAACCAGATACTGCTCTCCCACAAATACATTATCAACCAAGATGCACCAATTACAGACTTGTAACCAATTTCTGATCTATATAAATTTTTGATTGTGCTTTTTACTTTTTATTTATAAAGCACTTCAAATATTAACTGCATCAAAGTGCTGTACAGTATTCATAAAACACAGATAAAACACATAAGAATAAAAAGCAAATTAAAAAAAGGTAAGTAAATTACAATGTCCATGCCAAATTTAGCCAATTCTCATTTCACTTAAATTCTAATTAACAGCTTTTGAATTTTGTTTTGTGTGACTTTTATGTTTATTGATTCTTTGATTCATGGATGCAAAAACCATCCATGTTAGCTATTATTAGAGATTAGCATTATTAGCGCTGTTAGCATAACTAACTGCAAACATGGTGTGTGGAAATCAGTGCAACTTGGTAACACTTAAGTGTAGTCTATTCACTGATTGAAAAAATACCATCAGATTTTTGACCATCTATCACTTTTATGACCTGTTATGCTAATATCAACAGGTAGGTTTTTGGCTTAGAAAGAAAACAGGTCAAATAGTAGAGGAGGTTCTGATCTCTGGACTCCATAATAATATAAATCTAACTTTCATTTGGCCTGAAATTGAACCTGAAAGGAGCACAAGTGATCAGCACTAGGGACATTACTTGACATGGACACCAAGACGTGCCAGATCAGAAAGATGGGAAGGCGAGAGAGGCACAAAGCGTGTGCTGCAGCTGCATTTCAGTTCTAACAGAGGACCGTATTTGATCCGCTTTCTGTCACCCGTTATTCAAAGTAAACGTACTGAAGCAAGCTGCAGGGTTTCTGCTGCTTTGACTGAAGACAGTTTCACCCTGGTTGGTGCAGAGACGTAGGTGACTGTTAAAGCAACACTAAAGAGTTTGACTATTTTCACCCTCCACAGGGCTCTTTATTTCTACATCTAATTGTTATGTGTCCATTATGCTGAAAGTGCCTTTTTCCTTTCAACTTCATCTAAACAACTTTAAAAGCAAACAACAAAGCATGAAAGTTTTTTTTTTTTTCCTAAATCTTGCTGTTTCCAAAGTACTGTAAAACAAAACAGGGTATTGGTGAGATGTTATAGAGCCGAAAAAGAAAGTTATGAAGTGCAGTTTCTCAGTCCCTTGGGGCTTCTGGGCAGTCTCGGCCTTAGACTGTGCATAATGAATGTCAGTGTGCCATTAAAATGAGTCACAAGCACAAAGTGTTAAGGTCACACACTTGCTAGATTGCAGCAATAAATTATAGTCAGGAACTTTACTTTCTTGCTGTTGTAGTGCAGCTATGTTTGAACTTTTATCATTTGAATTTGTAAGATTTGAGTAACGTAGAAATAGGTTCATGTGACCATTATGTGTAGTGTGTGTCAACAGGATTCAGTTTAATAGCTGCAGTATACCCTTTTAGAGCTGTGACCTCAATTACAGTGATGGTAATCAGGGCTGTGCCAGACACCTTTTACACCAACCAACATAACCATAGGCTTTTCCTAGTTAGTATTAGTTGATCACTTTAGAAATGAGATTTTGACATGAAAAAAATTTCCAAAATATACATTTAACTCTGTGAAATTGAAATATATGTAAGAAGGGGATGACTGGGAGTATTTTTTTAAAAGCTTGTGAGTGGTTGTCACTTTATAACTCATCTCTGTTTTCTTATGCTCATCTTTGATCCATTTTGTTGTTTTTGTTCAGGACTCTTGTAAAACTAAGCCACAGAATTAACTGGATTTCCACAACTGCTCTACAATTAGGCCATCTTGGTCGACATTCAAGAGTTTTCCACCCACTTCTTCCAAGATCAGCATGTGGTGATGCACATGTTCTGAACGAGCCCCTCTAAGCCACACTCTGCCATCACCGCCCATCCTTCCACCTAGGCGAAGCATCACGGAGCTCATCCCAAGCAAACAGTCAGTCAACAAGTAGGCGTCGGTGTTTGTTTTGAAGAGACTCCACAATCCTGGAGTGCTCACCTCAGGGGGTTTTCCCACCGACATGCGTCATTTTACAGAGAACATGGATGTGTTTGCCTGTATTCTCATCGGTGTGTGTGTGTGTATGTGTGATTGCCACAGAGGAAAGGGAGCACAGAGGGCAGCTGTACCTGCGCTGCCTCGTGGTTGTCTCTTGACAGTGCCCTTCACATCACAGCATGGGCCTGGATATGGGATCTGACATAAGTGACCTCCATGCCACATCAACCTTACAAGACACACAACTAGACCAATATGCAGCACAGACGGATCAGCACACACACACATGCCTCATAACAAGTTGGCATGTATGGAGATTTAGGACCATAAATTCTAAATCAAAAAGCATTTTGATACGCATGACAGAAAATATGTCTGAAGATGAAAAATAAAGGTTGCTTCTTCCTCCATTCCAGATCTCTGCAGCCACAAACTGCACACTATGCTACCCCCCCTGGGCTAGTTAGCCACCCAGCCCCACTGTCAGACAGCTATCAATAGGGATTCCAGCAGAGCGTCTGCTAGACAGCATGGGTAAACAAAGAAGGGATGGAAAAAAAGCCTGAATCAAAGAGAGAGTGGAGACCCTGTTATTCTCTGTGAACAGGAAATGATTTGCTGGCAAATTGTGATTCATTTCAAAGCATTTTGTGTGTGTGTGTGTCATGTATGCAGAAATATGCGTGTTCTTTAATTGTGTTCCTTCTTCTTTGTGAAAATTGTGACCTGATAATAATTCAGAGCACGTGTTAGTCACAAGGCTCTAATTGATCCGAGGCGGTGCCAGCACAATTCAGTGTGATTGATAGAGAGCTGAGGAAGTGTCGAAGTTTTTTTCTCTCTCCACTTCAAGTTATAAACAATTTCCACTTACAGACCACTTTATTAGGTACACCAGTTTGATTTCTTATCACAAATAATAAATCAGCTAATCACATATTGGAAATTCAAGGCATCTATGCATCCAGATGTGGTAAAGATTACTTGATAAAGTTCAAACTCTTCATTACATGTGAAGAGGTTGAATGGTCCATAATGGCTCAAATTGCTAGAAAGGAGTTCTAATAGGCATCTCCTACCACCAATGTGTGCAGAATACCAACTATGAACACACAACCTGTTAAATCCCGAAGCAGGTGGGCTACACCTGCAGAACAAATACTTGATATTCCCTCTGAAGTGCCTATAACTGACTATCTTAATACTTCAAACGCCAAATGTACCTTAATAAACATTAATGGAAACCATCTTAGCACTACTACAGAAGCCCATGGTCTTCTTTCTCTCCACTCTTGGGGATACAGCCAATCAGCAACAAGGAAAATGGATGGGACTCCTTGATTGGCTGCTTCGCAAACACCAATCAATATTGTGTTAAGAAGCATTGTAACAAGGTATTTCAGCTTCTCAATCTGCATTATCTTTCGAAAAGCTTAGGCTCTATGAAAAACATTGCAAATAGACTCCAAAAGACCAATAGAAAATAAAACCATAAGAACCTCCCTGACCTCTTTCAGAAGTTCTTAAGGATTTCCAACCGGGTACCTAATAAAGTGGCCGGCCACAGATGTGTTTCCTGTTTTTTTCAAGCAAAAGTTACCTCCACTGCCATCTTGTTTACAGAATAGTCTCATCTCAATCCCTATAAACATGCCATCATTGCAAGTAAAGCTCTTCCCTCACCACCCGCTTTCTGCAGTGACATATGTTACGAGTCTCTCCAAGGCCTAATTGAAATTAAGTTAGGTGACCTTTGGGGTGTCTATAGGGACCAGATTGTTCCACCAGGCCCCTTCTATATTTCATTTGCTCAAACCTCATAAATCAGCGTGTTGAACTTGACCGAGATGATGTTCCCGACCTTTCTTATGACATTTCCAAATGGCCACATCCTCTACCTAGGATCATAGCACCATGAAAGCCATCCAACCATAATATATGAAGATGAGAATGGGTCCACTGCAATGAGAGCAACAGAAAAATAAAGAATAGCAAAGCCATTGGAATATGGCATTGATTACCACAAGTGGTGTTCTGTGTGCACAGTTTCACTGAAAACGTTCGTCATTGACATGTCTCAGATATTTTGAGTGTCTGGGGAAAGCGTTTGACGTTGACAATAGACGAATGAATTGTTGATAGATACTCAAATTTTTTGAAGAAAAGTTTCACCAAGAAAAGAAGGCCTTGTCATTCAAGCCAGGTTGTTTTATGTTTTTACCTGAATTGTGTCTGATGAAGGTCTTCCATGTAATCTGTCTATTCAACTCTTCAGTGGCACCAGCATGCAGGTTTTATTTTTTTGTTTCAGCGGGAACTGGACTGTATTATGAATAGTCTATTGAGGAAATGGTGTGCATTTTTTGTGTTCTGCAGGGAGAGAACTAAAGGTCCACTTGTGACAAGCCTAGAGGGAATAGGAACATCTGGTGGACCGGCTGGTCCTCTGGTTAACATGCTCCTCCTCAGTGGCCCCCATCGACACACACACAGGTAACAATGTGTGCACAGAAACATGCAATTTACACGCTCATAGAAATATAAAATGAAGTGTATGTACATGCATATGCATAAGTGCATTCCAAAATCCTTTCAAATTAATTTACTTCAGTAAATTGAACTCAAAATGAGGACCTATAAATTCAGACCATGAGAAATGTTTAAAATGTTTATTTCTGTAAATTTTGTCTTACAGCTGATGGTTTTTAAGTTTTACCTGAGATCAATTTAAATGAAGTGGTCGACACAATCATAACCTGACAGTTGACAGTCCAGCAGATTGCCACTAAGACCAAAAAGGTAATTGCCAAAGATGCTGCATGTTTAGAGAGTGCTGTAGCCAAACATATTACTGGAAAGTTAAGTGGAAGAAAAAGTGCGGTAGAAAGCGATTTGAAATTCAGTGATGATTTGTGGAGTTTTGTCATCTGCTGCTGTGTCATTATGTTTTATCAATTTCAACATCCTGGCAGATGACATCTACCAGGATATTTTAAAGCAGTCCACACTTTTTTCTCCTGACAAGCTTTATGGTGATGCTGATTTCATTCTTAGTAAATCTCGAGAAAGTGCAGCAAGTATGTGTGGTTTAATGACTATAGTCTTTTTGTGTTACATTAACCAGCAATCTCACCTGAACTAAAGTCCAGAGGGAATCTGTCCTGTATTCTGGGCTTGTTTAGGAAGCTTCCTAAACAACTACAGCTTCAATGCAAAGACACATTGATCGAATCATTAATGGAAAAGGAATAACAGTTCATGGAGTTTTAATTTGGCCAATATTTCAGCTACCCTACCATACTTTTTCCTTCCACTCAACTTTCCACTCACATTCCTGAATGTGAGTGGAAAGTTGAGTAAATCAACAGACGTTTCAGATAATTTGATTATTATCTGAATCTAATAAACAAATTAACACATATACTTAAAATAAAATAAAATAAAATAAAATGAGCTTCAGTTTCAGAATTGAATTATTGAAATTAATCAACTTTTTATGACGTTCTAATATCTGTAAACAGTTTCCTTTATTAGATTTAACTGCTACATACTTATTACAGTAAATTCATATTTAAAAGTGGTTCTTTACTGTAACACATTTTTAAGCCATAAAAGGGGTATAAATAACAGAACTATAAATAGAAAGCCTGTCATTCACGCAGTGATACTGAAGAGCAACTATGTCCAATTTGCACCAGATGCTCCTCAGAGCCGAATTAAGCCTGCATTATCGCTTGTGGAAAATGTCATGTTATTGGCAAGGTGAAGCCTCTCTGCTCCAGCCCCTGCTCTTCTTGTTGCTATGCCTGGATATGCGCTGGCTCGCCTCCCATGTTCACCCCGTAATCGACTAAATGCAGAGCTGTGCCTTTTTTAAAAAAGTATTTCTCAGACCATTGTTTATAGATACATGTGTTGTTTTCAGGACTGTGCGCACACCTCTGATCTCACATATGCCAGCTGAGTTTCCCTACATTTGTTAAGTTTGTAACTTTAGATGCAGAGGCTGTATTTCCGTCTGGTGTATGGTTCTGTAACAAATGGCAACGGGAAGAACGGGTTACTAGTCCCCCATGAAAGGTTCAGTCACTTGATAGAAGTGGCAGCAGTCTGACTAGAATGATTGCACACTGCCCCCGGGGCTGGCATTTGGCGCCCTAGGCAAGATATTGGACTAATAACTCCTCATTCCCTCCCTCCTCCTCTGTCTGCCACACACTGTGGAGTCGGTGCCCATAAATACACACCCTAAAATTTGCTTCATTTCAGGGTTTCAGGGGTGTCTTGACACCTTGCCCTAAGTCCACTGACTGGCGAGTGGTTTGTATTTTATTTTCTGGCCTCTACTGTCATCATGAGGGTTTTCTGCCCTCCCAGTAATAGTGAGAGAACATGAGCTCACACATACAAGTCTCCAATCTTCAGGGTTTTTTTTAGGCTTCAGCCAGGTCGTTCTGCAGAAATGCACTTTCTGAATCTCGCTGCCAAACCTGAGCAACACTGAGCTGGTCTCCTGCCAGCGTCTCAGCATCCCTCCTTCACCAATCTATGTAATAGACGTGCTAATGATGGTAAAGCAGCCTGTACCTCAGAGAACAGTAATTTAAACACTGTTGCCACTGCAGTTACGTCATTGCACTGCTATAGGCTCCTGATATCAGTCTCTGCAGATCCGTGATTTTTTTTCCCCCTGTTCCAACGTGACAAAAGGTTGATAATTAAACAAACATCATATGGGAACACATCCACTAACTTCTACTGGATCTGTATGGGAAGTTCCTCTCTCGCCTGGTTGTAAATGTTTGCTTTCTCTGCTCCTCGCTGCTGAAAGGGGGTATTGATTTTCCTTTTCAGACAAATAAGGCTGAAGAAACCAACATAAATAAAAGCAAAGAAACAAAACAATGTCATGGAGAAGAAGAAGAATAAGAATAAGAAGAGTTGAAGGTGCAGAGGAAGATGCTGCAAAACATGAAAATGCTTTTTCAGGTATTGGTAAAGAGTACAGAGTCAAAACTGAACAAGGATTTATTTTTAGACCCCTACCAAATGTGTGGAGTGATGAACCTGTTGGGTATGCATTGATTTCGCAAATATTGACCAACACACCTACCATCTAAGTATCATGAGCAGCGGCCTCCTGCTGATGACATCACAGACACCCAATTTCCAAATTGATGAATCGCACCAGGTGTCAGGTGTGTTTATCCACCTGCCATCATTCATTTCCATCTGCTAATGGTTGGGTTTGGGTATGAACACAGTTTTACATGTACAGCTCTCCAATCAGGGATTTATAGAGCAAATATATCATTTATTTCTGTGTGTGTTTGTTAAACAGGGGTGTGTTGGAACAAGATACAGTTTTATTCTCCAGTTTGTCTAAACATAAAATGGCTTTATAAGTAAAAGTTCATTTTTTGTGTTTTTGGTCAGTGCAGAATCAGCAGTTTCAGGTTTGACTCCTAAATTGTACATTTTGAACAACAGACAAGAAATATTGACAATTTATTTTAGCAGGATCTTGCGCCTCTAATGCGATTCTGCAGGCAACATCTTATCCTGGCTAAGGCTAAGACAACACATTTATGGCTCTGTTCAATCTTGAGCTTGAAAGCACTGTCTGGCAGCGGGTGTGAGCAGTGTGCACATGAAGTGATTGACAGCGCTAAGACCTTCCTTTTGGCTTTGATTGGTTGTTTCTGACCGGGAGCGGTATATTTCTGCAGATGACAGTAGAACCACAAGGACAATGCTGAGGAGTTTATTTTTTTCAACAGATTATCTGCCTCATATTATACTGTCAGACCATAGTGACAGTTTTAACCAGTATGTAAAAAATATGTATATTTTTTAAAGGTTGCCTATGGCAGCCTTAATCTCTCTGTTCATAAATAAACAAACAAACCCTGTTCTTCACAATCTATGTAATAGCTGTTGTTTTACAGTCTGGACCAACACACTATTTTGATTATTACACATTAGTTTTATTTACAACTGCTGGCATTCAGTATTGAATTAGTTTTTTTTTTCTACCAATTTTTTTTTTTTTGCTGCTCTCTGAGGTCCATTTGTACAGAATAAATGCAAAAAGAAAACAGAGGTGAGTGCAGAAGGGCCTTGAGGTAAAAGGGTTTATAATAAAAGTCACATTCCAGTGTATAAATTGCTTTGCAGTTTGTTAAACTTGCCTGAAAATTCAGCTGTTTCGTGTTGCCCTAATCAACAACCTATTCAGTAAAGTCTTTGTCAGCAGCACTGAGGCTGATGCAGTCATCAAGCTGTATTATGTCTGTGATAAGTAGCTGTTGTGTAACATTAGTCCCAATCATGACCTCAGAGATGTCCTGATCCAAAAAAATAATAATAATAATGAAGTTGGGGGACAAAATTTAAATACACAGTTTGGAAATCATCACCTCAGTCAGACGTTTCACTCTATAGGAAGAAATATCTTTTTAATCAAATCATGTTTACTTAGAACAGATTGGGTCTTTTCATTCAAATACACAGGGACCCTACACATTTTTGACAACATTTCTCACTTTTCTAGAAAGATGAGAGGAAAGATGAAAGGCTGATTTGCAAACAAAAAAAATGAGAAAATGGAAATAAGGTATATTTTCCATGCTTGTATAAACTTGGAAAATACTTGAAACAAATTCAAGTCCTTTCCTGACTTATCATTAATGCAGAAGATCCCTGACAAACAATCTTCACTGATTGAAGGTATAAATATTCCTGCCACCAGTGTTCATGCTGAAGTAAAACCAAAGTTGTTTGAGTAGCTTCTCCTAATTTGATTGGGATACATTTTGACAGAAAATCAACATTTAATGAGGAGAAGTGAGGTGGGAGAAATTAGCCATTACCCTACAGAGCAGGCATTAAATGTTCATAAATGACAAAGATGTTGGCACCGACTGTTTTCAAAGTTCGGAGCTTGGGGAACATTGCGACGCTCCGACATTCACTTCACGTCATTTGGGAAGGTAGAGAGCAAGAAAAGGAAAGAGGGGAGGACGAGAGACTGCAGTGATGCGTTGGAGAAAGAGAGACAGTGAGCGACAGGGCGAGAGAGTTTAAAAGCCACAATGTCTGCTGCTTGGCAGGATGGACGGAGGGAGCGAGGGAGGCATGCGACAGCAGATCGCAGCAAGTATGGCAGAACAAACCGGTGGTGACTCATGGGCTCCTTCATTCACCGCTGTGATCAGATCCAGGAGGACAGCCCACCATATGGGATGGCACAACTTATTCATCCAATCACTTGGACTACACACAGCAACAGAAGAGGGAAGGAATGGTGCGTGTCAACATGTGTGTGCATGTGGAGGTCAGGTTCTATGGATATGACAGTAAATGTAAGAACAAAGGGTGTAATTCAATGCCTCGATGCTCTGGATAAAGAAATCTTTTTTATATTCCATACTGAATGGAAAGGATCTTTGGCAATCAAGATGCCAAAGATGCATATTCCAGGATTGAGCATATTCCAAAGAAAAATAAAATAATTTTTTTTCCCCATTACATACAGCTTTCTTTATAATCAAACCAAACAACTTTTTTCTGCTGATTTTCTACAATTAAATGGGGGATTTCTAGCAGCTCTTGTTTGTTTATACTCTGATTTATTTTGGTATTCCTTTGGGGGGGAAAAAAACAAACAAAAAAAACCCTCCACCTATCATCCAGATGGCACGGTGTAGAAATCAAGTACAATTAGAAAATGTATTAATGAATTATTCCAACCATATGACATTGTGACAATAACTCCTGTCTTTTCTAGGCCTCTGTTAAAAGCAGATTAAAGCTAAGCTCTGAGAGGTGAGGGGCCTGGCAAATTGAGCCCCCAGCACACCAAACACAGGAATAGAAACAGACATAATCTAACCAAAGCCAGATATTTTTGAGAAGAAAAGAATGTTTCTACCCGGCTGGCAAGAAGCATCATAAACCCTTTTATAAGGTACCTAAACTAGACTGCGCTTCAGAGAAAGCAGAACCAATTTGCTTAACTTCGCAACATGCAGGAGCCCGGCGATAAAAGCGTCTGGCCTATGCTGAGGCTGGCAAACATATTGTTATCCACTTTACTCCTGTGCCACCTTGCCAGCTTACACAAGACAGATAGCAATCGTTTTGGGGGTAATTTAGGGATTAGACTGGAGGTGTGCTGTAATCACAACCTTTTGTTGGAAGCTAGACAATATTTTAGTCTATAGCATAGCATAAGCAGCCAAGTTGTGTCTCTTGTCTCTCGTCCAAAATAAGACTTCTAAGAAATCTTCCAGCCAGCAGCCAGATTAAGAATTTGTTTTTTATAGTAGCAGCCTGAAAATGAATGTTTTTTTTTTTCTTCCTGAGATAGGTGCAGCATTACTTGAATTTATGTGGCTCTGTTTTTATTTTCTGCATCAGTTTAAACTTTCTTTACATTTAGAAGATGACTACAGACAAAATGTACATTTAGAGTCATCAAAGGGTCATGTAATTCATAAAGACTGTTCACGGTTATCATCATGGCTTACAAATAATGAAAAGAAGAAATAATTTAAGACAAATAGAAAGATAACTTTTAACATTACAGAAATGTCACCTTACACAGTAGTGGTAGTATCATGCTGTGGAAAGGAGGACACATTAGAAAGAAGTTTATCCATATACTGTATGTTATATCTAACAAATTTTTAATTTGGGCTTCTTTAGCATAATTACTAGTCTCTTTTAATAGTGTCTCCATTGTTGTGTCTAGGTGAGGTATGTTTATTAGTTTGGATGAAGCTTGATACTGACTGCAGTAGTTTTACATTAGACTACAAAAAACTTGGATTCTGAGATTCTCCTTCTTCAGACTTTAATTGGGCCTTTGAATAAATAAATAAATAAATAAAACTTTATTTGAAAAGTGTACCACTATCTCTGACCAGGTAAGACCAGGTAAGCTCCATTCTTGGAGCTTTTTTCCTTGTCTCACACTTTTTCCTTCCACTAACCTTTCCTTCAGTTAACATGCCTAGATGAAACACTTTTAGTGGTCTATCTTCTTTGTGGAGATTGTCAGTGACACTCTGGACTGTGGTCATGTTGGTCATAACAGTCCATGATTAGCACAAAACAATACTTTTAATATATCACAGTGTAATTTAGCTTCACTTCTTTGAATTAAAATATTAATATAAACTAACTTTTTATTTTCTTTTTCTGACATATTGAAATACATAGGCATCTTTTATTAATGTTTTTTTTTGTACATTTTCCTTGTTGAATAAACTTAAACTATTTCATTCTCAATTGTTAGCCTTTGTAATGCGACACAACTCTGTAACCTGGTCTTACAATAAAACATGGTTTTTCTTGTATAACACTCAAATCTGAAGTCTGCAGACGAGGCTCACAAAAAGCAGCAGCTAAGGTAAAGGAACACATTACACATCCCCAGAGGTTAGTCGCAGTATTATCACTGACAATCAGTCTTATTCGTAGACAATCCTCCTGGCTTTTTGTTCCTTTTGCCCTCTGCCACAAGCTCTCTTTCTGTTCTCAGATCCCACTCTTCAAATGATCTACTTTTACCTTTTTGTGTCCACATTACAGACAGTTTAAGGGTAATTCAGCTTGGCAGGTACAACACTGCCCATCAAAAAGCGTGCTATCTGGATGTGTGAATACAATGACATGTTGTATCTTGTCATTATTCTCTGCTGTCAGAGCTGAGTGAAAAACATCAAGTTATCCTTTAAACTATCTACTAAAGAGGCTTTATATATCTTTATATGAAATTAGGTCCAGAAATATAGCATTTTGATGCTTAATTTTAATTTTAGATCTTCACTAAAATATATTCAGTTTCCAATAATAAGATGAATATGGGCTTAAAGCGTACAATGTCATCTTTAATTTGTGGGTTTTCATCTAAACTGGATGAAAGTGCTCAAGATTTGCAGTTCTTAAATATCTTTGAAGCCTCTTTTGCCTGGAACTCGTAAGTAATTGGGCATTTGGTTTAAAGCTGATTTATTAAAACATGTTGGATATATTTTATTCCTTGTTAATCAAACAAGAATCTCCAGAGTTGATTTCTGTGTTCTGCATAGACTAAAGCATACAGTTTGTCCTGAAAGCTCTTAAAAGGGATACATTTTGCACATTTTCGTACTTCCATTTGGGTATATACTGCTTCTAAAAACATCCCAAGTGCTTAAAAAAACCTCCAGCCATTTATTTTATTTTATTTTATTTCACGGCAATAAGTTCATGTTTTTTGGTGTCTGGAAAATGAGCCATTTCAAAACCCTCCAGAATGTAACGTCACAAATCAGCTGGCACAGCTCCCTCACAAATCAACCCCAGCGAAGGTCAGCTCGTTACCAAGCAACCCAAGCTGAGCTCCAGAAAATTTGGTTAGCTGGTTTTACGCTGTATGTACAGTGGCTGCTGGAAAAGACAAGAGTTTTGTTGTTGCCTTAAAATTCAGAAACCACTTGCTGCATTCTTGTAAGTGGAGGAGGCTCTACTTCTGCTTTTCAAAGATGCATGGTGGTGTAACTGCTCATCTGTTTGCAGCCATTTTCAGATAGGAGTTTAAACTCTGAGTTGGGTGATGTGGCCAGCAGCAGCTTATTATGATTTAAAGTGACAAGAGGCCCTAAAACAGCGATCCCCAAAGTCGGTCCTCAAAGGCCGGCATCCTGCACATTTTAGTTCTCCCCCTGGTAGTACCAACAACCTTTTCAGCATGTCAATGTTCTTTTCAGGCCTACTGATGAGCCATCATTTGATCCAGGTGCGTTAAACCATGGAGAGAACTAAAACATGCAGGATGCCGGCCCTCGAGGACCGACTTTGGGGACCCCTGCCCTAAAACATCTCATTCTGAAATAAAATAAATAGAACAGACTAAAATATCATTATTTAAGAATTTTTTGCATTAAATGTAAGTAACATGTTTGATAGTCCATAGATTTGTCCTAACCAGTTCAAGAAAGCAAAATAGGTCACGCTTAATGTCTATGAGACAGGTCTTAGGGTGTGAAAAATATTACAAATTCATCAGAGAGCAAACATTGAGTTCACCTCATAGTTATGATGTACAGCAATTAATTATTTAACAGTATCAAAAATGCAGAGGTTACATAAGATTTAGGGGGCCAAGGATGGAGCAGCACTCTTTAAATCTGCATAAACCAAGTTCATCCTGTAGTGCAGTGTCAGGAAGAAAAATAAATACATAGAGGACTTAGAATGGCTCATGGTCCGAAGCACAGCCGGCATCATCTGGATGACAAGGCGCCAGCGTGATGGCACGGCCATGCATGGCTTCCAGTGGCTTTAGGCTACTGGTGTTTATTGATGTGACAGAAGACAGACACAGACACAAATTCAGACCCATCTGGTCAAATTCTGCCAAATGTATCAGAGCTGATCAGTGGTGTTTCACAGCACAGATGGACAAACTCCTCAAACATACAAAAGAAACTCATTTTGCAATGACCGGTTCAGACAGCTTGGGGAGCTTTCAAATTGCGCTGCATGTGTGGCACTTAAACTCTACAGAAAGAGGAGGGGGACATGGTGTAGCTTTCAAGATGGCACATTACAGAGCATATGTTGCTGAGTGACACACTGTGTTTAATTTCTGTTTGAACCCTCAGTGCTTCTGAAGCTGTGACCCTCGACTCCTTAACGATTGAAGCTGCTCCAAAAACATCAAGCTCATGTAGAAATCAGCAACCTTAATCCTAAAATGTCTAAAATGTTCACTCTCACCATATTATAGTCACCATATATGGCAAACTAAATAGTTGGTTTCAGGTAGATGCTTTTGCATTTTGCACAAAGTATCTCCAGGACACCAAGTCCATCTACTTTTTTCCCATGTTCATTGAATGCATCAAAACTGCATTTTCAGTCTATCAACAAACTTTATATTGATGCTGTTTTAGAGTAAAAAAAAAAAATTATAAAGCTGAGAAACCTTTAGTACATTACCAGGATAATGTAATTCCCAAAGTCTTTTTGGATTCAGAATACGTATCTTAAAAGTTAGAGCACAAATGTTTTTCTGTCGTGTGTCAGTTCTTAAAGATGTTTAACTAAACAAAGTCAGACCTCATTCTCATTTCCCACCAAACATTTCCTCTGCCTTTCGTCTCTTCTTCTGCTTCTGTATTTTCTTCTCAAAACTAAGATTACAAAAGTTCACCAACCCTGAGGCCAACTGTATTAAAATACTCAATAAAAAAAATAAAAAAAATCAGCTAATGTATTATAACTGTTGGGATGTTCATAGATACCAGGTTTCTTGTTGCCATCAAATCTAAATAGTAAAAAAAAAAAAATCCCATCCAATGTGTTGTGTGTATTTTCCTGATTTTACAAATGAGTTTTCTCATGTATGCTCATGTAGATTGTTAACCATTCATTTTGAAAAAGAAATTATTAAAATGAAGAAACAAGAAGTCAAAGAGTTAGAATGTCATTCACCTTTTAAATAAAGACATTATTTAAATCCTAATTGCTTTTTGATTCTTTGTGTTGACTTACAGATTTAATCAAGTCATATTATTCCACTCTTAAGATAATTGTAGAGCAGCCTGTAGAAGGTAAAACTGGAGTCGCCGTCATCTTGTGACAATCTGCATTTGAAGGCAAACTGAATGCTTACAGTTGTATCGGACCTCTGCCAGAAGGCTTTCACTCTACATATTCTGACTGTTGCCCTATCTGGGGCAGTTATATTTGATGAGAGATGACAATAGTAAAAGACTGTCTGCAAAAAGAAAATGCTCACATTCTGACTCTACATAATAGACGTTGCCATTCTAAGCCAATAATAGTGTCTATAATAAAACCAGTGAAGCAGAAAAGAGCCACTCTTTCATTTCCTTATGTGGGGCCATGTGTTTGGTACACCCTATTATTCATCAGGTCCTGGCTGCTGATAACTTTTCTATTTGCATCTGAATAAAGAATGCCTTACAACCTCTCTGAAAAACCTCCACCCTTATGCAAATTAAGTGACCTAAAAAAAGTAGGTACTTTACTTATTTGTAAGCAACTATGGCGTTCTATCACCTTAAAAAAAGAGGAACATATCTGATAACTAGATGTGGGGTAGTCACTTTGAAGAAGGTTTAATTAATTTATTTATTGTTTTGTTTACTGCTGAGCTTGGATGGTTTTTTACAGAATGTTTATTCAGCATCTTATGATGCCCTTTTCCTCTTGACATGACGTACTTTGATTAACAAAAGACAGGACAAGCATATGCTGTAGAAAAGGAGTATCGTCGTCTTCCAGAGAACGGCTGATTTACTCCAGTACGGAGCTCTGCAGTTCAAAGGTAAAACACTTCCTATTTTAAAATCTCTGCTGAGAGGCAGGAGCATACTGTGTGATATTTGTGATCAATCATGGCTGCAGAAAAAGATTGCCCTCGCTGAAAATAATAAAAAAGATGCTATCCATAAAGTGGCGATCTTTTGAGGGATGAACTCCTCAGAGGAAAGTCTGGCCGCGCCAGACAGACTGTTCAAAATCTCAGTCGACGGACAGATTAATGAGCTGTGCCTTCACATACAGTACAACAAACCCAAGATAGATCTGGGTGCAGTCCTTGGATGTTTCTGTTGCTCTACAACAGCACATACTGAATCATATGTTGTGTGCTCTGTTATTTGAGTTTTATGTGATTGACCAACACATATCAGGACTCATAGTTTTATGCATGATTTTGCTACGGAAGGTATGGCTCTACGTTTTGAACCATGAACGAAAGTGATCAGTCAGAAAGTCCATATACTTTGCTGAGGTCATTTTCACACCTTCAGGGACTCTGAAGGGGCCGACCAGCTCTCTCCAGCTGTGTTGGGACGTGGTGGCCATCCACCACCAATCCACTACTGCGTCCATCTGGACCATCCAGGGTTGCACAGCAGTCATCAGTGAACAAGTCTGTTTGAAAATTAATCTTCATGTACAGCTGGGCCCACTGCGACCGTTTCTGCTTGTGAGCTCTGGTTAGGGGGCCAAATAGTCGGTTCATGCACCGCAAGCCTCTGCAGGATCCTCCACCTTGAGGTTCCAGAGGCACCAGTAGCTTCAAATAACTGTTTGCTGCTTTGTAAGGGCATTTTAACAGCTGCTCTCTTAATCCGATGAATTTGTCTAACAG
>CAEFZY010010597.1:0-51896 GCA_903066815.1 Brachyrhaphis roseni
ATTAAGAGCAATAACACAGGGCAGAGAAAGAGCTCTACTCCAAACTCTACAGACCTCAGTAAAACACTGAGTTAAAGATCAAGTCAATGCAACAAAAACAAAAAAACAAAAAGAGAGCAGCAGCTCAGAGGAAGCCTCGTCTCTCTGAGAAGAATCTAGTAACAAGAACTGGCCTTGTTTTTCTTTGTAAAGCTGGAACAAGGTTCCTTGGAGTGATGAAACTAAGCCTAAAAACATTTAGCAATATGGAAAACACACCATGCAAACTGTAAAGCATACAGGTGGAGTATTTGTGATGAATCAAATGAGAAGTCTTCTGTCTGACAGAACGAGTCTGGACAAAGTTGGGTTTTCAACAAGACACCCCAAACATAGCAGCAAATTTACACCAGAATGGCTGTAAATAAAAATAACTAATAAAAATATCAAATAAATAATGACATAATGATCAAACTGCCTGCCTGGTTAGCCAAAAAGCAAACCTCTTAATTTACAGAGCTAAAGTCTTTCTACACGTTTGTAATCTCTATAATCTTTGTTTAATTATTGCAGAGGTCTCGCTCCTGTAAAGCTTGTAATAACTGTGTAAAATCCACAGCAAATGTTTAAATTAATCCAAAGATAAGTTATCATAAAAAGTTAAAGTGGATTCCGATGATTTTGACAGCAACATCAGTTCGGGACTAATGAACGTTTGAAGAAAAGTTATCATTTCTCTCTGATACAAAAAGAAAGAAGAGTACAGGATAGAGAACAAGTGTCTTCAAGACCAACTTTCTCTGAAGGCTAAAGCTGATCTAGATGGTCAAAAAGCTGCTGGAGTGATTCTTGGTCAGGACATGAGAGGTCAAAGGTGAAACAGTTCAGAAATCATGCTGAGGGGAAACTTTCTCGCTCGGTCGTTGTACACTGAGAGCAAAAATAGAAAAGCTAATGTGAAGCCCCTGAGGGATCAGCACAGCTCTACTGTTCAGGATTGAAGCTCAGGCAATTATCTGCTATTAACCATAAAGCAAGCACATTTTTAAAATGTTTGCTCGCTGTCTGCTTCATTTAAATGCAGAGTTCTGCAGGGCAAGACAGTGAGCGGTTAGACTTTAATGAAAAATGTTTTCCTGTCACGCTGAAACATTCAGAAAGAAGAAAGGTATAAACATAGCAAACAGCAATCATATCTTTAAAGGGGAGGTATTATGTAAAATCAACTGTTGTGTTGTCTTGATTTTGTTCATGCATGTTTAAGGAATCCGTGAATCTCCTGTGGAAACCATTCCAACGTTCCTAAACGTCAGCTTTGCTTTTATTTCAGACTAATTTTAAAAATACAAACTTTCCAGGGTTTTAGTTGGAAGACTTGCTGACTTCAGCCGCAAACTGCAGAATAAACTGTTTGAAAAAGCATAATTCAAACAACTGATAGCATGTTTGTTAGGTGTTTCATTATAGTTCTCACAGCTGTTACACCGTATTTGTTCAGATCTGCTTTGGCGTTAAGCTCTAAACATATTTCCAATCCGCTGTTTACATAGAACTTGAGGAACTTAGGCATTCATATGTGTGCTGTAGATCGCAAATATGTTTGTCTTGACACAGAAGGCTGAGAAAAAAAAACTCTGCAAGGTGTTTACATGTCATGTGATCCTGTTTTGTTTTTTTATCTGGATCCTGCGTGGTCTCGGATGGTAGGAAGGTGGAGGACTGTTACTATTTCTTGTTGTCAGTCCATCACAGGGCCACACAGACAAAAAACATGCACACTCGCACTGTGAGCCAAGGCTAATTTGGAGATCAGTTAACCTGTCATGTACTCAGACTGAGGGAGGAAGCCGGAGAACCTCGAGAGAACATGAAAACTATGGATTTGAACCCAGGATCTTTTTGTTTTAAGAAATCAGTGGTAACCACTATAAAACATAGTCTAGTAGCAATGAAACAGATTTAACTTAAGATCAAAACAGCTACATTTCCAAAACATGTGCACATCCAAATTCATTCAAAGAAAAACAATCACAGTTTCAACAATTTATTTTTTTCTCAGTTATCCGACTTATAGAAGGTACAAAATAGCTGCATGTAAAAAAAAAAGGTGACATTTTAAGTCAAACAGCCTTCAAGTTGTGGGTGTAAATGATAAATGAAATTTAAATTTATGAAAACAAACTGTAATCACATTTTCATGTAAAAATTCTAGACTTTTCCTGACTGAGTTTTCCAAAGGCAGCAAAGAAGGAAATAAGAAAGATACAAGGAATGCAAGAAGGAAAGAGATGCAAGGAAGAACAAGAATAAGAAACGATGGAGATGAGCAAACAAGAAAGACACAAAGCTAGAATGAAATACACAGAATAGGGAATAAAGTCTGGAAGTACATGTTTTTTTTTCATACATGTCTAAACGTTGAAAACAATTAAATAAAACTCCAGACTTTTTCAAACTCTGTTAGAACTCTGTGCACTGTTCTTAGCCGCTCGTCCCTGAATAATATCAATTAAATGTACTTTTCCTACAGAGACCCGTTAGGGTAACTCTTGCAGAGTGGAGAAAAAAAGCAACAACTTTATTGAGTCAAAGTCGTGCTTCGATCCAGGCAGCGCGTCCCATCGTCTGTCGACAGTTTAAATTCTGCTCAGACACAAAACATCCGCTGACTTCCAAATAGAAAACAAACCTTAAACCCACTGAAAGCAAAACAAGGACACTATGTGGTAAATCCACTTTGCTTGACCACCATTTTCTGACGGATTCCCTTCATGGAAGAGGAGTCGCCTCCCGCTGAGCTGCTCGGAAACCCGTGAGCCGCCACATATTTGCGGTACGCCTCTCGGATGATGCGGAAGGCTCGCGCGTTGGCGTAGGGAATGTCCGTGACCGGGTCCCGGTACAGCGCCGCCTTGTGCGTGACGGGGCAGATCTCCTGAACGGGAATCTGAGGGCCGGGCTGGGCGGCGGGAGGGAAGGTCGCCTCGAAGGCTTCGTCGTCGCTGAACGTTATGTAAGTCCGGGAGCACAGTCCTCCCGTGGGCTGCTGGGACGGCGTGGTGGGATTCTGCGGTGCCGTCTGAGAGACATCCTGATCCAGTCTGTGGAAAACGAGATTACGACAATCAATAATTGCTGTATGCACTTTATTTATAAAGACCAGGATTTACTTTAATATTGTTTTTTATCTCTTGCTTTGATGAAATCCCAACAGATACCTCTACAAGAGATTTAAAGAAAAAGAAAAAGCGTACTAAATCTTCTTACTAAATTGCATAACAGCTAAACATGATATAATGTTTTGGCATACGTTAATCTAGAGGAGATTAAATATTTGTGGAGCAGATTATACTTGATGCAGACAAAAAAATGCATATATTAAAAAGGAGTCGCACTTAAGTCTGCAAATCCACTTTAGAGGTCATCAGAGTCAGACTGATAGACACACTTACCCCTCCACGTCGACATTTTCTTCTTTAAGGAGCGGGTGAGAGACCAGCGGCATCAGGACCGAATGGTAGCGGATGGTCGGCCCCTCGAAGCGACGCTTCTTATGGACCTGTCTCTTCTTGTCTGCTTCCAGACGCTCGTAGTTCTCTACAAAGAAAAACCGGAAACACTTTAGGATTCGGACTGTAGACAAAACGCCTGAGAAAATGAGAAAGTTGGATGGAAGAAAAACACTTAATTAATAATAAATATACATCACAAACAGGGATAGCAGCGAGCTTAAGAGGACTGTGAAACAAAGCCAACTCAAGAGTCAGGGGGAAATTCACCAGGCTGGACTGTAGTTATTTTAAAAGCGTATCTAGAGTATAGACTACAACCGGCCCATTTCTCATTGAGTCAGACATGAACCAGACAACAACATGAGCTAATGAGAAAAAGGACCAAACTGTTGTTCTCATTTATTGAGATGCAGCTGGAGCATTTGCTTCAATGCAAGACCCAAAGGAATATTTCAGTACAATTTATTAAGCAGCATGTCTGCTGTCATTACTTTTATGTATTCGTATTGCTGAAACTGCAGAGTTTAGTCACCCGTTCTCTCAATACACAACAGGAAATACTGAGTTGTTCAAAAGGTTCTCACCCAGAGACCGAATGTTGACCTCAGCTGTGATTTTAGCCTCTGCCAGCAGCTCCTCCTGGGTCAAAGGTCGGTCCCGGTGAGCGCCTCTCCGTCTCCTAGGAGCATCCTGACGCTCCTGTAGGCGAAGGTTGGTCTTCCTGGTGTGTTCACTGGTGGACTGTCGCACAGACTTCCGAGCTACAGAACAGCAGAGACATCATTTAATTACAAACCCAAAACTGACCCATTCCCTGAAGGAATTCTCATATAATAATCATGTGCTTATTATAATTATTTGCGGAATGATTACTTACTGGGATTATTTACCAAAATAACTTGGACTATTAAACATAATTTGAGGGGAAGAAAATCATTTTTGCAACTTACGTTCAGCAAAATCGTGAAATTCTTGAGGAATCCTCCTTTTGAGCTCCACTTTGGTTTTCTCTGTCCTCTTCTGCTCCTCTTTGGGTTTTTTAGGTTTGGGTTTTGCCACCTTTATAGGCTCCTTGGAATAATATAAAATATATACCATACTAATTACTAACACAGCGTAAAACAGAACACGCTACATGTCTGCTTGGGGTTTCACCTGTATATAGTAGAGAAGATGGCCCTGCAGATGATAGTGATGGCTGACAATAGCATTTGCGCCATTCTGTTAAAATCATGATCTAAAGCAGGCTCCTCATTTTGTTGCACTAGTGCCTGTTTCCTATATACTCCTATTTTTTCATTAAAGATCCCAAAGAGATGCTGTAACATTTGCTGGAATGTCATTTGTAATACACCACAATGAAATTATACTTAATTTAATTTGTCATATGAGCCACTATGTCAACACATATTCACAAGGCAAAAAGACTGTTTTTATATTCAAGTTACTCTTTTAGACTGTTAGTGTTCATAAAATGTGAGGAGAAATCTTTGTTTTAAAAATCCTTTCAGAATGTTTCATTTGTAACTAACTTAAATGACTTACAGGCTTAATGCTGAAAGCTTCTAAAATACCTTATAAGCTTTTGTGACGACCCGACTCTTCCTCCGAGGAGCATCTTCCTCCTGGTCGCTGTCAGGCTCCTCACCCTCGTCGATATCGAAGTCGCTGTCCACCTCATCCTCTGTGTCCGAGTGCTCTCCGTGATATTCATCATCTCCCGATTCCTGAGAGCAAACAAATGGAGATAACATGATGAGAAGTAATGATGAGATTAGTTAAGCTTCTCCGAGGTTTAAGGCGATGATACAATTAATATATGGTCAAAAGTAATGTTAAATAAATGATTAGCAAATGAAAAAACAACAGATGTTCAATAAGTAACTCAGATTCATACATGCAGGCTGGAAAGCATTATTGTTTAAATACTGATATCTGCGCTGCTATAACTTTATGTACGAATAAATTATTGACTATCTTTATACATTCATGAGCCTCAAAACTAGTTTAAATTTATACGTTCATGTTTTTATGCTCCATCTTGCATATCTGTTTAAACATGTCTGCCTCAATCATCTGTGTAAATAAATGTAATTTTTTTTTTTACAAATAAAAATATATATGAAATATCGCAAACAATATATACACGCCATGAATCAATTTATACTTGACCTATAACCTCTTACACTCTCATATAGGAAGGAAGCTAAATTAGTTGCATTTGTTTGAAACACTAACTATTTTAAAAGTGCCTCAGTTAGATGTTTACTTCCCGTATCTGGGTAGTTCTAAACTATGAGGTATTAATCTTTTCTCTTTTTTTCCAGCTTACATCGTTGAAGCCTCCGTATGTTGTTTTGTAGAACTCATCCTCTTCTTCAGCGTCCAGGAGTTTGGACATGCGGTTTCCCGCAGTCTTCCTCGGTTCGCGTCCAACTGCCAGGCTCATAGCTCCGAGGAATGCTAACCAACCTTAGCTTCTGTTTGTGCTGCTTGTTGATGTGTGGTCGTTTTGCTTTGATAAACTAAATTTATCTTTTTGTTGCCATGTTTATTTTATAATATACTACCACCCTACGTCCACCTCACCAAATAGGCAAACCACGATTTATTCAATAGAAAAACTCTATCGAACAGGGTGCTAACTGCTAACCCCAACCGTAGTAGCAGAAATGTTTTACTTCCGGGACACTCTGTGTACGTCAGGCCTACCGGATCAATGGATTTTCAAAATAAAGTAACTTTTGACCTTGCTGATTTATTTTCTAATTCAAAATATTAGAATATGCGCTACGACGTGGCTCGTTCGACAAATAATAAATAAATAAATAAAAAGAAGATAAAACTTCTAAGCAGTTAGTAAGCATACTTTTTAGTGGAAAGTTTACATGTCTTTATATGTCCTTATCATAGTAAATATAAATATGCTATAAATATCTTATCTTAAATACTATGTTTTTGTATAATAGCGGATAGTCATCATAATAGGCAGAAATAAAGACTTAAAGTCGTCAGTTTGTGTGTAATTAATCTATATATAATGTTTCATTTAGTAAAATAAGTATTGAAATAAATGTATACCTTTCAATAATGTTTTAATTTACTGAATGGGACTGCTCTGACGTTGTGTTGCACCTAAAACAGTCTGAAAATGTAAATGCAGTAGTTTCATGATTAATTCCCTTTATTGCCTAAGTAATTATAATAAATAAAGTCACTGTGGCTTTGAATATCAAAAGAAAAATAATAATATAAACCTTTTATTCCATTTGAATTTTTGCAGGTTTTTGTAACTTAAAAAGAAGCTTGCACAACAGGTTACCTATTTAAATCAAACCCCATGGTATCCAGAAGTTTTAAAATATCACCATATGAGATTTATTTACTTAGTTATTGTACTTAACTCCAAAACCTTCACTGAAAAATACTATTTTATTAAAGTGTTGAAATAAAAGTGTGTATTTTTTATAATATTTAGTGTTTATTCAACCTTCACTGCAAGATACTTTTTTTAGCTCTACTGTACTGGAGGTCTCTGTTGAACGTTACTCTGGAAACAACTTGCTTCTTCTCTGTAAGCCCCTTGCTTGACACTGTCAGAGTTACTGTATTGTCATGGCAACAACATCACTTTTCCAACATCAGAGAAACAAAAGCTGCCGGGAATATGGGCTGTGGTTGTGATAGTAAATGAAAAGCATCACCAGTCAGTTGTTAAAAGCAGTCATTTATTTTATTTTCACAAACACATGTATGTGATTAACAGAGTGTTTCTGTGTTCACAGCATGTCCAACTAGCTCCACGCTCTGGAGGATGCCTCTGATCACTGCTGTAGTAAACATGTCCTAAAAATGGGAGCAGAAATTGAAAGTTGTAAGCTCAGAACCGATTGTCTACCCTTTGGATGCTGAGCAAAACGACGTCTTCTTTCCCACGGTACTCACTCTGAAACTCAAATGTCCATCAGTGAAAATAGACCCGAATCAATATTTTTCAATGAATAATCATTTCAATTCATGCAGCCCTCAGGAATAAAAAAAAAAAACATTGTTCCATAAACATGTTGAATAATGTACAATGCATGTGACAATATTAAAAAAACAAACCATAGTCATTGAGAAATACCATAATCTTAATATAAGGCCAGGATCCCTGTTGGCATTTTATCCAAGGTCTAAAAAGAATCACAAGTTACATTATTGACCATTATATTCCTCCTTTAAGGAAAAAGCAAAAACACAAGTAAGCAAACCATAGTGTTAGTTAATCTGGCAAGTCTATTATCTCTTCTTTCTTCTTTCTTTCTTTGATAGCCTATATATTTATTTGGTAAATTGTAAAGATGTGTGAAAAGCCTTAAAATAAATTTCTCTCTTATTGCAGCACCATTTCACAGTTCCAGTTCTAAATGTTTAACTTTGACTGTAGGTATTTGTAAGATTAGGCACAGTTTTGTAGCCATTTTTCTGACTTATTAATGTTAACAAAAGTGACTCATTTGAATGACATGTTTCCCTGTGTTTCCCATTTTTAAAGGCAGCTAAGACAAATCCACATCTGTTTTATAGCATATTCTTACAAACAGAAGTAATGGAGGCTGGATGAAAAGTTAATCAGCATTATAATTAACTTAAACAGTAAAGGATGCATTAAAATACTTGCTATTCATTTTTAGTATTTGCATAAAATACACAAACTGCAGCATCCAGTGAGAATCAATTAAAGTGGCTCTTTAACAGCTGAAACCAGAAGTTTATTTACTCTGAATAAAAAGACTATTTTCTGTCTCACTGTGTGGAGTTAAATCAGACCAAACTTTGTTTGTTTTAGGTCAGTTAGAATGACGAAAATTATGTCTACTGGCTACCTGACAGAAATAATGAGAGAGAAAAACTGCCTTAGATTTATTTATTAATATCTTCAAAATCGGACCTAATCTGACAAAAATCAGGACAGGCAGCTGAAAGTAAACCAGAAATAAGTATCAGCCAGAAAAAAATCTGATTGATACATCTTTTGTTTTTATGTCTTAATCTTTCCACATTTTATTTGTTCCCTGTCAGTGCTGTTAGGTCTTTAATGACATGCAAAGTGTTTTTCTTTCCCAAGAGGAAACAAGCGTGAAAAGAATCCTTGTCAATATAGATGTCATGCTCGCACTCATTAAACTTGTCAGACACTGCTAAAAGTACATGGCAGTTAGTAAAAGGTAATAATTTCTCACATTAAATCCAAACATTTCAAATAGTCAAACGCATTTTATTTGTTCTCATCCTGCCACACCTTATGAAAAATATTTTTTTCGGTTTATCAAGCGGACTCATATGAGTTTCATGGTGAACCTGCTCGTCTCCATGTAGTTTGACGTCCCTGTGTTGCTGTTGGACATGGCGCTGCGCGGCACGTAGGCGATCGTTGCCGTGTGCTTGATTTGCCCCTTTCCTTTGCTCCAGAAGAACATGAAAACGAAGCACACGGACACTGAGCCGAAGAATGAGACGAATCCGATCGTTGCTGCTATCAGAAGAGTCTTCACATCAAACGGGAGCTTCTCATCTCCATCCACTCCAGGGGGAGAGGAAGGAAAGGTAGGCCAGCCTTTAAGACGATAGTGTTTTTTAGGAGATGATGGCAAGGCTTGGACATGAAGGCTGACGCGCAGGCTTTCATTTCCCGCTGCATTGGACGCCACGCAGATATAAGTGCCGCTATCATGTGGCTGAGCGTAGCGCACCTCCAGGGAGCCGTTGGAGAGGGCCCGTATCCTGCCAACAGGCGAAACCTGTCTTAGCTGGGGATTAAGCCAGCTGACAGATGGCTGGGGGTCACCTTCTGAGCTGCAGTAAAACACCACAGAGTGTCCTTGATTCACTCTCACATCTTGGGGCCTCCGGTCCACAATCCGAGCCTGCCGGCAGGTGAGCAGGCTTGGTAGTTCGTCCTCGGAGAACTCCAGAAAATTCCAGCCCTGCAGCTGGGTGGAAGTCATGCAGGTCGGCAGAAACCCACCAAAGTTCACATACAGCCGCCTTCGAGCCACCCAAAGCAGGCGACAGTCACATGCGAGGGGGTTGTTGTCGAGCCCCAGGCTTTTTAAGGAGACCACTGAATGGAAAGACCCTGCCTCGAGAGTAGTGAGAAGATTTTGTGAAACATTCAGCACACTTAAATATCCCAAGCCTTTAAATGCTCCAGTTTCGATGCTTGTCAGTGAGCCGCCGACGAGATGAAACTCTTGGAGCCGGAGTAAGTCTCCAAGCAGGTTCCCATGGATGTAGGTGATAGGGTTGAAAGAAAGGTCAATGTACACGAGGTAAACAAGGTGATGCAAAGCAGTGTATGGCACCTCTTTAAGGTTGCAGTGCTTGATGGATAAGGATGTAAGATTGAGGCCGAACAGACTGTTTCCTGACAGAGTCTCCAGCCTGGGGAAATGTGCAACGACGAGCTCCTTTAGGTGCAGCAGAGGGTGGAAAGAGTAGTTTGGCAGCAAGTTGAGGTCCAGCTGGTGAATGTGAAGGCTTTTTAACACACTCAGCTGAGTGAACGCCTCAGTTGGCACAACAGTGAGGTTAGAGCCGTCAAGATCCAGCCTCTGTAGGTCACTCAATCCAGCGAAGGCTTGATTAGAGATAAAAACAAAGTCGTTATTGTCTGCTAGGAAAACCTGCAGAGATCCTAAGTCTGTGAAAGTAAAGTCTAAGAGGACAAGAATCTTATTGCTGCTTATATCTAGCAACTGCAAGTTCGTCAAACCAGCAAACACTCCCACGGAGATAATCCTGAGGTGATTGCGAGAAAGACGCAGCGTGAGCAGATTCTGCAGGCCAAGGAAGGCTTCCACTTCAACCAACGCCAATAGATTGTCACTTAAATCGAGGTGTAAAAGCTGAGTTAGTTTGTGAAACTGCTGATTCACCAGAGTCTTGATCGTGTTGTGGGTCAGGTTGAGCAGCTCGGCATCTTGGGGGAGACCGTCAGGCACGGCACTGAGCTGAGCGCCGGAGCAGTTTGCCTCCAGAGCGGCGGCGTTGCAGCGACAGGATGGTGGACACAGCCAGAGGGATTCGGACGGTAGCGCCACCCCTGCAGCCAGCAGGTACACAGCCCTCCAGTACAAACACAGGTGGGCTGCAGTCCCCTTAAACATCTGGAGACCTGCCTGTATGTGAGAGGAAAAGACAGTGACACCAGTTTAGTACAAGTCAGAATGAAAATACATCTTCTATACCCTTTGAGGTGTTAGAAACTAGATAGCGATAACTTCCTCTTGACTAAAATGATGAATGTTTATTATTCTGAATGTCTTTTGATGTAAAAGAGACGTTAATAAGGGTCACTAAGTTTATTTCCTCCTAAATTTCCACAATTTCTCTGGTATATTTAAGCATGATACTAATCTTTCATCTCTAACAACTAACTTTTTACACTAAATAGGGATGACACTCAATTCAGATTTTTCTTGAAGACCTACAAAGCTGTGGAAAAAATACTTGTCACCTTATGGATTTCTTGTGCTTCTGCTTTTTGTCACAGTAAATGTCACACTTCTGTTTTAAGTCATCAAACTAATTTTACATAAAACAAATATAACTTCAAAAATAAAAAAAAACATTTTAAAATGATGATTTTAATTATCAAACTAAACACGGTACCCAAACATTATGTGAAAATATAATCTGACTCACGCATCCCATCTTACGTTTAACAAAAATATAGTGAAGATCTTGGCTAGTATTCTGTGAACTGACGAAATAAAAGAGGGAGGAAGGCATCCTGTTATATCTGATGTAAAACAAACATCATTTAAAGGTAAAAAAGTCACTCCAACAGACAACCATGGTAGTTGCAGTGAGATGATCAGGGGGTGTTTTGCTGTTTCAGGATCTCATTCATATTTGATGGCAGAAATCCTGAAGGAATATGTGCGGACATCAGTTTGTGATCTTCAGCTCAACCAGATTCGGTTTACGCTGCAAGACAATGACCCAAAGTGCAAGTGCAAGTCTGGCCCTGAATGGCTCAAAACATAAGCAAAACAACAAAATGAAGACTTATAGATTGGCCGAGACGTTTTCGGGGCCACAATCTTTCAGAGATGCTGCGGTAGAAAAGGTAATTCATCCTTAAAACTGTTGTTGCCAAATTTTGCTGAATCTAAGTAATTAATCAAGGAAGAGTCAGCCAAAATTCCTCCACAACATTAAAATGACTAATTTACAAACATGCAGTTTTAAGGGTTAGGAGGCTTTCTTACCCATTGATATATCTAATCATTATTTGAAAACTCTCTTGTTTTAACTCTTTATTTTTATCAAATATTGAAGTTTGGTTCATGATCTGAAACGTAAAATGGGCAGAAAGGCAAGAAGGAAGGGAACATTTAGGATGGGGTGTGAATTTCACAGCACTGTATTTATGAAGTCAGCTTTATTAAATTACAAGCAGGTCTGTCTCCTAGGAAACAAACCGTAAAGAAATAAAGAAGAACTCAAGACTCCTGCAAAGTACTGCATGATCTTTCCATGAATGTACCAACAGTGGGATTTTATATGAAGCTGCTACTTTGATCGTCAAAAGCGCATTCAACAAGAAAATAAAGCACTTCAGGCTGAGTTACATATTTTATGTTTGTAATTAATTAATCACTGAAGAACGCAGGTAATTTAACACTTAAAAACCCTCGGACAGCTGAGGGGTATTGACACAGTTTTCCTGTTTACCTCTGGTCCTTAAGAAGCTGTGGTTAAAAAAAAGTAGCAGAAAAAAAGAGTAAAATGAAAAGTGGAGATATATTATGCATTTTTGTTTGTAAATTCCAGGATTCAACATGAGAAAGACGACCTAAGGAAGTCATTAAATACTCTGTGTTGTGTTGAAGGGAGATAACGACAGCCTCAAGTCAAAGGAGATTAAAAAAAAAATTGTTTTTGCTACAGCTGATGGTGGCGAGGTAACCTTAGCAACACGGATTGAGGCTGCAGTCCAAAGGACGGTTTTATTTTAGCTTGACAGCTCTTGCAGGATTTATAAGAAAGAGAAAACAGTAAAACAAAGAGCAGGCTGTAAAGCCAGTGTACTCTTGTTTGATGTGTGCACATAGAGTGATAAAGAGAGTAAACCGGCACCACAGGATGCTTCACATCGAGCCTCCGTTTCATCTCTTTAGCCATCATTTCATCTCTTCAAATCTTTCAGTGCTTATGTGAGCTTTTTTTTTTCTCTTATTTATCTGTGACACTATGCTAATGTCGCAGCTTGAGAGTTTGCGCTGGCATTTCTCAGTGTTGAGAAATGCCAGCAAATTCACTGCAAAGAGCTTTGCTAGTTTAAAAGGTTGAGATTTAAACAAAACCCATGTTCTCTGCATTTTTATAGCACTTAATTAGCATATCAGTTTTATGTTTAGCTGCAAAAGTTGAGGTCACTTCTCCAAAATGTAATCAGCACACTGACTGTTTTATCAGAGGGGCAAATGGACTTTAGAGCTCTTCTAAAAACTGTTTAATTTATCATCAGGAAAATTGAACATTGAGGTTTGGTTGCAGTGAAGAGCTCTACGCATGCAGTGGCCTTTGAAAATGTAGACCACAATCAGCATATTATCTTATTATTGTGATTTTAAAAAAACAATAGGCCATAAAAAGTAACTTTTCATCATTTAATATAGCACTTATGTACAATAAAAGAAAATTAAAGAAATATTTCAAAGCTCGTACTTTGTTGAAGCACTTTTTAATTTAATTTCAGCATTCAGTCAAGGAATCAATCAACATCCCACCTCCTGACTTGGCGAGGTTTGTAGTTCTACCCGGCGGATTTTCTCCAAATCTATCAAATTACGACGAGTTATCTCATCCAAAACCCACTTCAGGTGTCAGGCCGAGAAGTTTAATTTGACAGAAAAAGATTTCTTTCTTCATAGTCCAGATTACAGGAGATTATTATCATATATACATAAACGGTTCTGCATCTCCATCAATGTTGCTGTCTGCCTGTTAGCAGCCCGTCTTATCTTTTCCTCCAGTTTGGAGAAACATCCACTTTCTGTAATGTCTCTGTTGCATCCGTTTCTCAAATTAGTCTTATTACCATGTATAATCCTGTACATTTTATGCTCTGACTGATACCTTTGTAAAACTGACACCTTTTCGATCCTTTGCAGCCTTCCTACAAGTGCAGCTGACCTTTATTTCATCCGATTTACCATGACTGATAAGTGTGGGCTGAATAATACTGAGTATTGAAACTGTTGTTGATCTCAGTGTAATTATTATTGTAACAGACCACAGTTTTACTGGTTAAAGTAGTAAAGACAGGGTTCTAATATTATAAACGTATAGTTTTATTGATGTAGAGAAGAAATGGGTTTATATGGGTTTTAAAGCCTTTAAAACTGAGTGTCCCTTCTTGCTCAACAAATAAAAACCTTTTAAAAAAAACATCTAAGCATGTCAAGGTTAAAAAGCAGAGCATTTTGTCACAGTTCAAAAACATATAAACATATACAGAGTCCAAGTTGTAGCATAGTTAGGAAAGAGTTTTATTGTATTAGTTGTATTTTATCTGTTATTTACCTTCATGACGTCATTTTGCCACAATCAATGCAAAAAAAAAATCTGTGTTGACTTTTTTTTTATTCAGACATTAATCCCTATTGTCTGAGTAAAAGAGTCTAAAATAACCATTCATGTTACTGGGATATAATCCTCTTGTCATAAAATATCAGAGACGCATTAATGCGGTGATAGTTGGGGGCTGAAGTTTGGAGCAGAGATCGTGGCTTTATTATTCCTAGAACTATGATCATATAACAGATAAATATGTGCCGTAATATCAGGAAAGCCTGTTAGAGGTTCTAACATTTCTTTCCTCAACCTCTGGATCCTCCTAAACTCTATTCATTCATTTATTTATGCTGGTGGGTTGCAAAACCCACCAGCAGGGGGCAGAATAAGTAGAGAATTGTATGCGAGTTTATATCAACAGCTGAGATGATCTGTTACTGGGAAAAACGCCCAGTTTCTGTCACACACACACAGTGACTTATCCCTCTTGTCTGTGAGTGTGATTATTCCGTGTGAGCACGAAAACAACAATCTCTTTACAAGCTAAACAGAACCGTCAGATACAGCAAACTGACTGCAGGTGTGACGGAGTTCAGCTCATCAGAAAATGTGAGACTTGCTGGTAAAAATCTCGTTAAGCTGCCAGAAAAAAAAGAAGATAGAAGCAAAAACAAGTGACACATAGAGTGTGATCGGTGTTGGCAGCTCCGCTCAAAACTTCCAGTGCTGTACAGAGCACACCAGAAGAAGAGACATGAGAGGAATGGGAAATCTTTCTCAGCTTTTGCAGAAACAATAATGCATCTCAAAGGACATAACATACATTTTACCTCTCCTGTAAATTTCTCTTCCTTGTGCAATGCTGCTTCTTCCAAATACATTAGTTTAAAATCTGTGCTGCTTCTTTTGTCTGAGATTTTCTCCAGCAAGCCGGATGAGTCTTGATGATGTTTGTTGTTTGGATGAAGCATTGATGATAATGACAGCAGCTCTGCACATCTCAGAAACCATTACACTATTTGAAAATGTTTTTTTTTTTTTACTCTTGCTGTAGTTTCTAACTCAAACACAGGCACATTGCCTCACTTAGCAAACACAATCACAATGATTCTTTGAGTAAAGAAAAGAAAAAAAATCAAACATGGCAACTCACCTTTTCTTCAAATCGAGCTGCTTGTCATTCTAGTCGCTCACTTTTTGAATGCAAATCTCTTTTCTTCTATTGTTGTCTGTAGTGAATATGAGCAGAGATGATTCAGACGCCGCAGCCAAGTAAAACAAGCAGTTTGAGAGAGCAAACACGCAAGGAGCAACAAGAACGCTTCCTCCTCCTCTCCCTGCCCCCCCATTGAGAGAATGCAAACTCCCGAGGAAGCGTGATGCTGCAGCTCGGTTGCCTCTCCGACTCGGCCGTCCTCATGGCAACAACAACAACCCGGCTGTGGATGTGGAGAGCATGCAGGGGGATTATATGTAGTAGCTGCTGGACTCCCTCCAACACACGGCTCTTGGATGACAGGATGCAGGTCTGCCCATCGCTTGGGATGTCGAAGCAACACCTGATGGAGAAGAGTCGGAGCAACAGACACCTGACCGCCGTCACAACCTTTAGAAAGTTTACAAAACTGATACAGATTGAAAATAGTGCTTTTGCAAATGCATTCTGGTTGATCTGAGCTTTTTGGTATGGCACTATTAGTTAGTAGACCATCTAGATTAATCATGTCATTTATAATAAATAATTTTCAACACCAAATAGGTTTAATACTTTTTGCTTGTGTGTGTGATACTGAAGGTGGTGGAATGAAGCACTTGAGTTTTCAATCAAGACCTTGTCAAATTAGAAGACATAATCTTTACTCTGGATTTAAGAAACTATGTAAATCCTGTGGTATGAACTGAAGTGGAAGCACTCAGATGGCAAATCTTAAAACAGGTGAAGGGTTTTAAAAATTGTGATACAGGATGGGGTGTTATTGTTTGATTCTAAACTTAATCATACTTTATTATTACTGGAGCTTCATTTTGCTTTACGTTAAGCGTAACAAAACAAAACAAAACCAAGAAATGTGAACATAATTAGATTTAAAGTTCGTTGTTGACGTCAGCAGACTTGGCGGCAGCCAAAGACGAGCAATGTTCTTTGTTTTATTTTTGTTTTTTTAAGAGAAAGAAAGGATGCTTTGCCTGACTTTCACATTCATATTCCAATCTGCTAAGAAATAATGAGAGCACTTAATTTAATTCCTCTTAGAAAAAAATACCGATGTATTTTTCTGCACAGACGCTTTCTCAGTGTCTATCTAGGACATCTGTCTAGACTTTCTTTTATTTTTTTTATGTCACATCCACATTCTGAACATTGATACTTATATTTTTCAACTGCACAAATAAATAGCCAGACTGCAAATCTACAATGGCAAATAAAGCTTTGGTGGATTAATAAATTGAGGTCAGCAGCCAGGAGGCAAGTAAATAATCCGAGAAGGGAATCGATTGAGACCAACACGACCTTCACTCTCAACAATATGCTCTGAGACGGAGTCAGCTTTAAGGAGAAACCAATAAAATCTTGTTTTTGCAATAAATTAAGAGCTGTGCAAACTCTTCATGTTGCATCAAGTGAAAGTTGTCTTTGTTTAGTCAGGAAAAACAACTTTAGAGATGGCCACCATGCCTGCATGATGTCATCTTAATGAAGGTGTTAAGAAGATCCACCTGTCTCTTCGCTCAGCTGCAGGATCCTGAGGTGTGTTGACGCACAAACTATCTGGGATTTCTGCACTATAAGAGCTTGTGCTGAGTCAGAAACTTACCATCTGCTGCCATACCTCAGGGAACCTGCGCTCATCAGCAAATCTCTTTCCAAACCCGGATTCAGGAAGGGGGAAAGATCAGAGGTGAACTCCTGCAGCAGTCTGAGCCAAATCAAAGTCCGGCGTTGCGTAATATCATGATAACGTTTGTTTCATTATATTTGCTTCCTGTTTGTCTGGTGTTGTGGCTGGATTTCTATCGTTCTGTTTACTGTTGAGGACAATAAACAGTGAAGTGAAGCGTATAAAAGGAGAAGTGTGTTAGAGCAAGGTAAGCTGCAGTCAAACAAAAAAAAGCAAAAAACAAAAATCTGTATTTAAATCTGAATATATTTCTCACAACTAGTCTTCACATTTGCGTTTTAAAGAACAACCTTTCATTTGTTTCTTTTCTCACTGTGACAACACAAGGAAGTTCAATGTGCTGTGAGATGAAGTATAAAAAGAGACGTTTGTGTGTCCAAATGCACACAGAACCAGTCTGGCCTAAATACAAACTTTGTTTCTGCCAACTTCAACTTTTACAGTTTTAATCTTAAATCCCATTTGAGATTAAAGGTGCTATTTTGTTATGTTTTACTCTTTGTTATTAATGAGAAATATTAAAGGATAATTTCTAATTTATCAGACAAAATTATGTTTTATTAATGTTGAGAGCTGATTTCACCTATCCAATGATTATATCCTCTCATCCTCTCATATTAAACACCATATTAAAATGAGACTTTTAAAGATAGGCAGTCAAGTTTCAGTCAATTTGGGAATTTTCTCCAATCCACACGAGGTCAAAATTTGAGTCTGGTTGATTTTTGAGGTCGAGTTGAGGTCAGTGTCATCCCACAAGCCTAATGTTTGCCAGCTTTATTCCACTTCATTGACATGTTACTAACCTAACTAAGTACATTTCTGGAGCAGGATCTGCTTTCTTGGTTGGCACCCTCTGAGTCTATGGCATTGTTAAATGGGTTCCGCTGTACTTTACTGGTGGTGACACTGATGTCCAATAAGAAGTTGGGCTGCATGGATAAGCTTGGACATGGTTGGTTGTTCCAGCCTCAAGTGAAAATTTATCGACTACAGAAAGAAGTCTGGTTGGCAACGAGAAGCCAAACAGTTTAAAGTGAACTTTACTAACAACAAGAAGAAGAAAGATCAAGTGTTCGATATTATTTTTACCAAAAATATGAGGTAACACTTTATTTGAAGAGATGTTCATTAGACTGATATAGCACTGTCATAAATATATATAACACCTGTTGTGAACATGAAGTAGTCTTTATGAGTGTTTATGACTGTTGCCATAAACTGTCGGTAAATAATGACATTTTTAATGCAAAGTTGCTTTAAAGTTGCATTAAAAGTCCATTGAAGTGTCAACTTTGCATTAAAGTGTCATTATTTACAAAATCATACAAAGTGCAACTTCTCAGAGGATATTTCTCAAAAGGCATGTCTGGAATTTGCATAAATGTTTTTTTATTATATATGAGGGAAATCTTTTTCATCCATTTAACTCTCCAAAAACACACACATCATTAAATGCACCATTAAATGTAATGGTCCAAAATGACTCAATCCAAACCACTAACTGTATTTCTTCAGCGTACAGTATCAGAGCATGAGTCAGTATGCCGGTAAACACTGCAGCCTTGCACTAATGAAACTACTGGTTTCCTCTGAATTTCATTCCTTAACTTCTGCATTCTCAAGACTTGGTTTTGATTTGCGTGATGATTTGCAATACCTTCATGTTTCTCAGCTGCAGCAGTCACACTGGCAGGTTATATTGGGCCAAATGCAGCTGGTAGTAAATGAGATTCACATGACGAGCCACAGAGCAGACGTAACAGGAAACAAGACTTCTCCTTTAACAGAGAGACCATCTGCTGGGTGTCATTTCTTCCTGGGACGTTAGTAACTCAATGATTGACCCCGTCAAGGTATGTGCAACCCCGGTTTTGTGTTTGGGGCAATAAAGAGATGAGCCTTCTTGGTAAATATGGGGAGCAAATTAAATTATTGTGCACTGATAGGATTGCTAGGAAAGTAGCCTAGACATGCTAGTGAAACCTGTTTAAACTTCCCCTTTGTGAGCATGTGTAAAAATTTTAAAATACACACTTTATTATCATTTACAGAAATATTTCACAGACCTCCTTTACTCTCATAGGTTCTTGTGCACCAGCACCAGAGATTGTTTAATTTTATTTGTGATGCTCCATTTTCAGGTGTTGAATTGTTTATTGACTTTCTGTCTCAGGTTAGTTAAAGTTATGCAAAAAACAGTTTAAATCCAGACACACAAGAATAGTTTTTAAATACATTAATGTAACTGATGTGAAAAACTGAGCATCATTAATCTGGAGCCATGTATTTCAAAAGTCTTCCCTCCCAGGTTTTGTAATAATAAAATAGGACTGTGATGCATTATTTCTAAGCTTTTGCCATGTTTAGTGTGAAATTCATTCTGCAAATAAAAAAAATAAAAAAAATTAGTTGCATTTTAAAATGATGTCATGAATCAAACTTTTTGATGGTTCTTTCACAAGCGTCTCCACCTTCTACACTCTTTCTCCTCTTTAAAATTAATTTGGCAGTATAATAAGAGTTATTGTTCATTTGGAGAGCCACCTTGTGCAAAATCCTTAACTTCATGGCTGATGTCCTAACATGAACCTTCAGTATTTAGTACATTGATTTTTGAGGTGTTGTCTTGAAATGCATTCATATGTGAGCCTGCATGTAACTAAAATGATATGACTTCCTGTAACAGACGATTAGAAACCTATGAAGTAATCACCTGGGGTTCCCCAAGTTGTCTTATTTAAGTTTTTAAAAGTCCCTCATCTCAATATTCTGACAAATAATTTTCTTAATCCTCGTTTATTCAGACTAGAAAACAAGATTAGTTTAATTTAATTCTTAACAAGAAACAAAGTTTTACATGTATATTAATATACAACTTTAGAAAAAATGAAAAGATCGCTGATGAAATGAAAACCTCCTGGTTATTCCACCAAATGTTTATTTCTGAACTCTTACTGAGTTAAAACATTAGTATTGTTGCTTCTAAATGAATATAAACTTGTTTTCTTTGCATTATTTGGTCTGAAAGCACTGTGGCTTTTTCGTTATTTTGACCATTTCTCATTTTCTGCTAATAAATACAAAATTTTTGCTTGGAATTTCAGAGACATGATGTCAGTAGTTGATAGAATAAAAGAACAATGTTCATTTTACTCAAACATGCATCTATAAAAAGTAAAATCAGAGAAACTGATCATTTTAAGTGATTTCTTAATTCTTTTCAGAGCTGTAAATATTGAAAGTTGGCTACAGTTGTACCTATTTTTATCAAAATCTGTAATTCTGGGACACGGTAACAATTTCTTTTCATGTTAAGAACATAAAATCAGTGGGTAAATTAAGAGAAACCTTCTCATCAATATTGACAACACAGTTAATATCTTAGCCATAAAGCTGAGGTCCTAATTTTAAGTTTAAAAATATCTGATCAGCCAAATAGTTCCCCAGCTATAAGTCCAAGATGACACCGGACCGTGTTAAATGTTTGTTTGTTTGTTTGTTTTATTCTTCTAGGATGCATGTCTGGTTGAGTGCAGTTTTGCTTCTGGCAGCTGTGATCCTCTGCTGCTCTTCACCGGCCACAAACAGATTGTGGGACGACTGGAGAACTCAACATGGCAAAGCTTATGACAATCAAGTATGAGTTAGAAAGAAAAGAAAATTAAAATATTCAATACATTTCTTGTACAAATGTGCAAACGTGTATGATGCGACCATTTCAGACTGAGCTGAACTTCAGGAGAACAGTGTGGGAGAAAAACCTGCTGTTGTTGCTAAGACACAACCAGGAGGCTTCAGCAGGAAAACGCAGCTTCACTCTGGGACTGAATCATCTCGCTGACATGGTAGGACGAGAGTTTAGTGGCGGGTCCCGTCCGTCTGCCTTACTGAGGCCTAGTAAATGAAGCAGAAGAGAAGAGATCTATACGAAGGCGGCAAGCCGGCTGACCTCAAAACAAATAAGAAATAGTCAGGAGAAATAGTAAAACTCAGCAATAATTAATGCCTAGCCAAAAGTCAGCTTTTTCAAGCCTTTGACAGCATCAACCTTCACAACCCTTAGAGTCTTTTTTTATCTGCTGAAAAGAAATTGCTTAGAGGCAGGAAAGAAGAATGACTGTTTCAAGAAAAGTAGCTTGTTTTTGTGAAGCCTACTATAGAAAATTTGTTTGGATTTTTCTTTTTAAATAAAGTCAACCATTTCATTTTTGTAATTAAAAGTTTCAATTACATAATACAGAAAAGCATACAGTTTGCAAACTTTATAAGTAATATTCCTAACACCTATTATTACTCTTAGTGGTAAAGCTGTGCATATATTACATGCATATCCAATTAGAAGGAGGTTAAAACAGGCATGATATGAGCCTATTTGTGTGCAAGTTGCAAGAAAACACACTCCATAAAAAAGTAAAAAGTAGACTTTTTTCCACCCATAAAATGAAAAATTAAAAGCATAAACAGATATTCAATTAAAAAGATGAAGAACCTGAATATGCAGGGTTTTTTTAAAGGATATCACAAGGTGGTTTTTATTTGGCTGGGGAGCCTGAGCAGAAATGCCTGGATGGGTGTAGCATGTCAACGCTCTGCAGGAGTCTGGCTCCAATGTTTGGGACGCTCACACAAGCTTTTGGCTCGCTGTCAGAGGACAGAGCACTGCAGTTGCATTGGAAAGTGCCATCACTGTTCTGTAATATCCAGGAATAAAAGAAGACAGAGAGCAGGATGATATTGAAGAATACAACCAAAAAGCAAAGTAGAGGCGATTTAGACTTTAGAAATAGGATTGATTTTAATCTTATTCTTATCAGCACACTGAACACTTTTCTGATCAAAATTACATTTTATTAAACTCAAAACAAGTAGCGCTGGTCACACTAGTATGGCACAAAGTTAGTGACATTTCAACCGGCAGTGGAAATGCTCTCTTGAATACGCATTTGGGATTTGGTAAAAATAATGTACCAAATCCCACCACTCAGTGAAACCAAGTCATTCTTCCAAAGAAGCTCCTAAATGGGCGGCATAAACACGTAACACACACAAACACAATGGACTGTTTCACAAACACTATAGCGAAAAATGCTCCACCTTGAATGGTGTCAAAGTCAGAAAATATTTTTTTTTAAATTCTTCCATCTACATGTTTTTAATATCCATTAACATAAAACTGAATTTAAGCTTTTACAGAGTTGTAATTTGATGTAGGATTTGATACACCCGTTGTCCCCTGAGTTCGATTTCCTGATTATTTTAACAAACACTATTCTTGTGTTTTCTGTTGTGTTTCTGCTTTAAGACAGCGGAGGAGATTAATGAGCGGCTGAACGGTTTGAAGGTGGAGGAGCCTCTCGATCTCAGGAATGACACATTCAGAGACACAAATGACTCATCTCTTCCTACAAGTGTTGACTGGAGGACAAGCGGGCTGGTGGGTCCCGTCAGAAACCAGGTACTAAATGAGCAGTCGAAGGGAGACCAGCAAAACCTGGAAACAACAGAAGCTCTGAATGTGCTTTTTTAATTTTTTTGTTTTTTAGGGCTTGTGTGGCTCATGCTGGGCCTTCAGTGCTCTGGGAGCTCTAGAGGGGCAGATGACGAAGCGAACGGGCATCCTCGTGATGCTGAGTCCACAGAACCTGGTGGACTGCAGCGCTAAGGAGGGAAACCTCGGCTGCAGGGGAGGGTACATCACCAAGGCCTTCAGCTACATCATTCACAACGGAGGCGTGGACTCAGAGAGCTCGTACCCCTACGAACATCAGGTCATCCTCTGAATGCTGACGCAAACCTTTTTTTCTTTCTTTTTAATTTATCATACTCATCAAAAATAGAACATCCTAATGTCCTTTTTTCTCTAATGAGTCATAGTGTCAAGTTATGATAACAGCTTGAATAATACATTTTCTACACTTCTACATTTTCCATCTTGTTTGCAGAATGGAAAATGCCGCTACTCGCTCCAAGGCAAGGCGGCTCACTGCTCCAACTTCCACGTCCTTCCACGGGGGAACGAGTTGGCTCTGCAGACTGCAGTGGCATCAGTGGGACCAGTTGCCGTGGCTGTGAACGCCATGCTGCCGTCTTTCCATATGTACAAAGGAGGTGAGGATGCTGACGGCTCTGAAATCAGGACGTTTGCCAGGGCTTGCATTTGCAAATCGACCTTACTACATTTTAAATTAGATTTATGATCAAATATTTAGAATAAATTCCATAGATAAAACTGCAAATAATGTGCAAGTTTTCCTATTTTATACTTTGAAGGTGAAAATCATATAGCTGTGAAAATTATTGATTTTGTTGGTATCTTCCTCCCATATGGCCACCCCTGGTAAAACTGATTAAAAGAAATATTTTTCTATCTACAGAGCAGCACGTTAGCTTCTCCTACAACACTTCACAAGGTTGTGGAGTACAGACATGGATCTTTGACTTTTCTTAGGTCTGTAAACTGGAAAGTTCTTGGAACTTTGGTGAACCATTTCTGTGTTAATTTAACCAAATGATTTTAGTCATCCAGCTGAAAAACCCATTGACCATCCATTTTCAGTTGTTTGGCAGAGGCAAACATTTTTGATTTAAAATGATCTTGTGTTGCTGAATTTGTGATGCCATGGACCTTAAAATGGTTCCAAAAGCATTTTGGGCCGGCCCACAGCATCACAGAACCTCCACCATATCTTATGTTCGTCCTTTTTTTTACGCCAAACCCACCTTGTGTGTTTGCTGCTGAAATGCATTTTTTATCTGATCTGAAAGTCCAAGTTTTGGTTTGCAAACTTCACATGTTTGTATTTGTGACGGTAGGACAGAAAATAGTTGATTTTTTAAAAATAACTATTCAATATTTTTGCTGTATTAAAAAGTTACCATACTCAACTATTTCAGTTCCTGTTGCTAAATAAATTATTCTTGCAGGTTTATACAACGCGCCTGACTGTAACCCAAAGCTGATCAATCACGCTGTGTTGGTTGTGGGCTACGGCACAGACAGAGGACAAGACTACTGGCTAGTGAAAAACAGGTAGGGGTGTTGTCACATTTACTTCTTTTAGCATTTTATCTTTAATAAAATGATTAAATGTGATATTTCTGTGGTTTCAGCTGGGGAACAGCTTGGGGAGAAGGTGGATTTATCCGGATTGCGAGGAACAAGAAAAATCTCTGCGGTATTGCGACGTTAGCAGTCTACCCAACGCTGTGAAGTCAGCTGAGATTTATTCTGTTTTAATTTTATATTGCTGTTTTTTTTGAAAGAAGCACACTGTGCTGTCAGAGCACTACAGAATCTACTAACAACACTGTTGGTTAAAAAGGTTCTAGAGGCCAATATAATATAGTTTTAAAGGATTCTGTTCTGCTCAGTGCTGCAGGTGGGAGCATTGGGTTCAAATCCTGCACTGGGGGTCTTTCTCTTGGTGGTTTGCATGTTTTTCCTCTGCATGTGTTGGTTTTCTTCATGTATTCCAGCTTCCTCCCACATAAAAAAAAAAAAACGTTATGTAAATTAGTCTTTCTAAAATTAAGGTACGAGTAGTTGTGTGTATTTGTGATGAACTGGTGACTTGTCCAGGGTGTATCCTGCTCACCAGCTCCCCTCAGCCCTGCAAGAACCAGTGGGTGTGGACAATGAGTGGATGTTAGCTTTACATCTAAACTGTTAAAATGCTCTGCAGATGGAACAGAAACATATTCTATTATAAAATTAATATCTGGACTCTGTAAAACTGGACCATCAAACTTTACAGATTTGTTTTTACATTTTCCAAATCCAAATTTTTGCTGTTAACACTTGTTACGTATCAGGAATGACAATTTTTCCAACACAGGGCTATTTCTAAGTACAGATAAAATACTACAAAAGGTTGAGAGTAAATTCTTGAGTTTTTGAGGAATGTTTTTTTTTTTTTTTTATCAAATTATTCTGCATACATGGAACTCACAAAAACTAGTCTCTATTGAAAAGAAACTTCCCTGTTCGTCTTTATTTATACAAACCCATCAGTTTAGATCTTGACTGCAATGTAATTTATAGATTTCATCTAATACACAAACACAAAGTAGCACATTATTGTGAAGTCAAAGGAAAAGAATACATTGTTTTTAAAAGATTTTGTCTGAATAAAACTCTGAAAAGTGTGCTTCACATTTGCGTTGAGTCATTTCTCTGCCTCCCTGCTCCGCCATGCCTCCAGAGGGGTTTCAACAATGACCACCAGCATGATAATTTTGACCCTTTTCCTAAACATGACTTTAAGTATATGGTATAATCCCTGCTTACGTATCAGTAAATCCTCTTTTTGCTGGTAGGGTTGTGCTTAAAGAGGAATTAAAAGTACTTGGGGATTGGTGCAGAAGGCAGGACCTTAAATCCTTTAACAAACTACGAGCTAAATTCAAGTCATACAAACATTAAAATCTAAAACTGTGTGCAAAAAAGATGGGTTTCATCAAACAGATGAGACACATCTTTTAATGCATGAATGTCTGACAAAGGTCAGGAACGTCTTTTCTTTTGAATATGTTCAAGACGTCCATCCCTTTTAGTAGATTAAAAACATGATGGTCAGCTAAATTATTTAGTGTTTGGAACAGACAAAATTAGCTTGACATTCTTCTTTTAAAAATTGTGTCCTATTTTAATGGGGAAAAAATTCTTGTTGCATTTTTGCATTTATGAGAAAAATTTTCTAAAACATATTTCAAAGGTGAAGAGATTCTGATCTAGTTTTTGCAATCTGTTTTCAGGAAGTATTTGTATCATAACGTGATTAAATTTTCTAAGTAAAAAGGAAATGCTTGTGTGTTGCTGAACCTGGTTACCTCCTGCTATTTTAACTTGATAAAATAAAAACCAGCTCTGTCTCCATCGTGGGCGGTGACTGAGTACTCACTCACCATCTCCTCCTCCAACTCTCTGAGGTTGCATTCCCTTCAGAAGAGAATCTTAAAAAGATCCAGTAATAAAACTGTGTGGATTATTTAAAGGTAGCTGTAACAGGTGCCTTTTTAATTCATCTTTTTCTAAATTTCCAAAACTATATACATTTTTTTGCATTTTTATTCTTTGACTTCTGTCGACTGGAAAATAAGGTTTATTTTTGATGAAACTGACACATCAGTTAAACTAAATGAAAGTATTCAGACTTCTATTTGATGTTTGATTTCCTGTGACTGAATTTTATTCAGTCATCACATAACAGCAATATGGCAGTAAAACACAAACTAATCTATGCTGTAAATAAAGTGACAGACATAAATATATATGGGTTTTAGATTCACTGGAGCTAGTGTGTCTTTTTTTCATCCAAAGTTGTGTATAAAAAACTAAATTAAAAAAGAGCTAATGGACGAAAATAGAGCACCTCCAAGCACAGAAAACCTTCCTCCATCTCATGTTCCTCTGTGGATCATCTGGGATGCATTCACAGCTTGTTTCTGCTGCCACCAAGTGGACAAAAAACGCCTAACAACTAACGCATGATTATTTGCAGGTGTGAAGCAGGCGTGGAGATAAATACATGCTGATTAAGCCTAGAAAGAGTCTGGTTTCTCCCCTTGGCAGCTGCACAGGTCAGTGATGGTTTAATAGTATGAAGTGAGACTTTTAAATTAATTCGCTTTATGAATTATACATGCACATTTTTATTAAGTGTCTAATGTCCTCTTTTTTTCTTTCTTCTTTTTAATTGAAATCACCAACACATCTACAGCACTGCTCTCTTGTTGGACCAGCTTAATTTAACTTTTACTGCAGAATCCTTATATCTGCTGCTTCTTCAGATCCTGACATGTTTCAGAGCCTGATTTTCACAGTGCTATGTGGCATCACATCGACCTTTACAATGTCACATTTGGACCAGCACTGGGAGCAGTGGAAGAGGACTCATAACAAGCTGTACGCTCATCAGGTAACAGAAGCGTCCAATCTGAGCAAACTATGACTGCATTCTGTTTTCCACTCATTTTTACCACCATTTGTTGGAGGTTGAAGAGTTGGGTCGCAGACGGATATGGGAACAGAATCTGGAAATGATAAGTGTCCATAACTTGGAGACTTCCCTTGGCTTGCATACCTATGAGCTGGGAATGAACCACCTGGGGGACCTGGTGAGTCTTTAAGAAAAAAAAGAGCTGATAAACTGGAAGTCTCTGACCTTATTTGCATTGATGACTTGTGATGTCGAATCCCTTTTCAGACCATTGAGGAGATCACGTCATCTCTCGTAGGAACTGTTGTACCATCAGAGCTGGAGAGGGTTCCTTATGGATTCCCCAAGGTCAACAAATCTCTGCCAGCTTCACTGGATTGGAGAGCTAGCGGGCTGGTGACATCAGTAAAATCACAGGTGAACTCATACTTAAAAGTACAAACTCTGAGAATGTTTTCTAGTAACTCTGTACTGTTTTTAGGGTGCTTGTGGTTCTTGCTGGGCATTTAGTTCAGTTGGTGCCATGGAGGGTCAACTAAAGAAGACTACAGGCATCTTGATGTCCCTCAGTCCTCAGAATCTTGTGGACTGTTCTTCAAAATATGGCAACTCTGGCTGCAGAGGTGGCTTCATGACGAATGCCTTCCAGTATGTCATCAACAACCAAGGCATTAACTCTGATGCTGCGTATCCCTACATTGGTCGAGTGAGTGACTACTTTTTTTTTATGGCCTTGTGGTTAAAGCTGCCAAGAACATCCATGAAGACTCTGCTTAACTCTTTCAGCAAGGCCAGTGCAAGTACGACCCAACGTATCGGGCAGCTAACTGCTCAGGGTATGGCTTCTTGCCAAAAGGTGATGAGTCTGCCTTGAAGGTGGCCCTGGCAAACATCGGCCCTATTGCTGTTGCTATTGATGCTTCAAGGCCAAAATTTCTCTTCTACAGTCATGGCAAGTCATTCTCTCTTTACATTTTTTGCCTGTGAGGGAATGACTGACCCTATAAGTCTCTTGTGACCCAACAGGTGTCTACAAAGACCATTCATGCTCTCACAATGTAAACCATGGTGTCCTGGCTGTAGGATATGGCACTGAAAATGGAGAGGACTATTGGCTAATCAAAAACAGGTTTGTAACATATTCATCTGTGCTATAAACAAAAACTCTGCCCTGAAATGTTTTTTCTATTTGCAGTTGGGGTAAAACCTACGGAGACGAAGGCTATATCAAAATGGCTCGTAACAGAAACAACCAGTGTGGCATCGCCCTCTATGCATGTTTTCCCATTATGTGATCAATAAACTTTATAAAGATTTTCTTTTTGAGTTGGCAACTCTCTTGAAGTAGTTCTAGAAGCACAAGTCGGCATAAAATATTTTCTATAACACTTTATTTCAAAATGAATCATTCCTGACGTTCTGTACTTTGAGAACAAAGCATTTGTTAGTTTGTGGTATTAAATTCTGTAAGTTCAAATTGTTGACAAATGATCAAATCTAGTCGCAGGCTTCTAATTGCCATTGATTAACCAAAAGTTAGACATGTCAACAATTTAAAATAAAATGCAAAAGGTTTTGGAAACTAATTTAAAAGGTGGTAGAAATGAAATTCATTGCTATTTGTGTTCCAGAATTTTAAAGGGGAGGGGGAAAACATTAAAGCTAAAGACCAGTCTCTTTTGGGAGACGGTCCAAAAAAGGCTAGCTCTATTGCAGTAAACTTTTTCCCAATCTCTCAAACAAATCTAGGCAGCTGTGCTGATCTGAAAGCTAAACGGTTAGCTTTGGTTGTTTGTTCCCAAAAGATCCCATTTTCATATTAAGATTTGATTTGTGTGGCAACTTGAACATAGGACGAGGAAGCTGGTTTTGGTCAATCAAAATCTTTTGTATCGTGGTTGCTAGGGTGATCTTAAATGTATGTATGTTCTACCAATTGCCAGAGCTCGCTCTCACACGTCCCTGTATAGGCTTGTCACTTCCAATTAAAGTTTGTCATTTCAGTGTTCAGGTCAAAATGTGAGGAAAGGAAGCAGATTTTGTACAACTTAAATTCCTGTCATGTCTTTAAAGTGTCACTTTTGATGCAATCCTCTGAATAAGTGCATGTGTATTGGAATTCAATGTTTTCCTTTGGAAAGAAGTACAGCATTGCCATCTTTTATTATATTCAAATTGTTGTCTGGGCATTAAATTTCATGCTGAGTAGAATTCAGCTGAATCATAAAATGGCTCATGCTGTTTATCTTGAGGTGAAGCAATCATCAAGAATAGCATTTTAGTATTTAGGTGATATTGGCTCATTGCAATATTTGATACACAGATCAAATGAAACCTGTGGCTTCATGCAGCTCTTTTTTTTTTAAAGATCAATTTTTATGTGCAATAGTGTTACGGTCATAGATTATGCTAGAGTTTCTTCTCCCCAAGGCAGCAGATGGCCAATAGTGTGATTTAATGCAATTCCTGTGTAAATATTCTATAAGTTCAAAAGAAATTTCAAACTGGATTTAGACTTAAATGTATCAAACTTACCTTTAAATGCAATGCAAGACATTATTTTTTGATTTTTTTATTTTCATTATAATTTTCCTCAAAGAACTGGATAACTGGCACAAATGTGCAAAACCCAGCATAATGAACAAGTCTCACAGAAAATACATACAGCACCTTTTCAGCATCACCAAAATAATCTCAATATCCATGATAATAAATACTATATTTACCAAGATTTTCAGTCTTCATTTACAAAACACAAAGACAACACATAATAGATTTTTTTTTTCATATTTAACTTTTTAGAATTGTTTCCTTGATCTTTTTTTTCCACAAAGTCCATACTTTTACATAGAAACATTTACAGTTTCCACACACGATACACTGAATTTTGAAGTGAACTTACATTTAGAGAAGAACCTTTATTAGTTAATAAACAGATCAGAGTCAAACTGAATAAAACACAAATGTAAACTCCTTTTATCCCACATAAAATGAAGGATTCTTGCTATTCTCTGCAAATGAGTGTTATTCTGGGATGGGTAGATCCTTTTTTTTTGGTAAACAAGTCATTCAGAACCCATTTGAATGTTCATATGAGTTGATCAGACAAATATCATGCCATGAAAACACCTTTAACAGGCCACCATAATCAAGGAAAGTAATTCTGGTGTCTATATGCTGCCATAAAACTCAAACCAGAAATAAGTTTTTCATTTGTACATGTATAGATTTTACAGATAGCAACAGTTGGTTACATTTTGGACAGGAGCTTAAACTTTAACAGGAAACTTTTTAATAAGTCATGGCCCTTCTTTTTGCTTACCTGTCCTCTTTTTCTTTCATAAACTCAAACAAGTAGGTTCATGTGACTTCTAACTTTTCGTACATAATTTATGCATATTTTTGGCTCCCGGTACTATTGCCTCTTCCCGGCCTTCCCTATCTTGTATCTCTGACAAGATTGATGTGTTTCAAGCAGCAGCATCCTCAGATATTTATTAATAAACTATATGAGTGTATTAAGGTAACTTGGGTCCAAGCTGTACAAGGAGCACAGTTACCATCGACTAACTGTCATGTCACATAATCAAGTTTGACCAACGTTGACCCCACTTTGATAAAGAACAATCATTGCAAGCAACAGATCTATGTCATCATACAACAAAAACACTGCTTCTCTTGCTTTAGACAAAAACAGCTGGCATACAGGACATCCAAGAGATTAGACAATACGATACAAACATGCGTCAAGATCGGCTGGATACAGAAATCTGACAGGTAATAAAGTTATTTTTGTGGATTTTAGCAGAGGTGGGACCAAGTCACTGTTTTGCAAGTCTCGAGTAAGTCTCAAGTCTTTGTCCTCAAGTCCAAGTCAAGTCTCAAGTAAAGACAGGCAAAAGTAGTCAAGTCTCAATTCGGGAGCTTGGAATTTCAAGTCCTTTCGAGTCGTTTTTTTTTTTTTTAACAATGTTCCAATTATGCTAAATGTAAATAATAGACCATGTGTTCTTTTAAAAATCAAATACGCAATGCAATCATTGCAAATAATGCATAGTGGTTTTTAATTTGGATGTGATGGTAAAATAAATATCAGTCAGTTCAATTGGCTGTAGATTTATACAACCAATTTCACATCTCAGTATTGATAAAAACATGTTGCGTGAATCAAGCTTCAACCCCACAGCGTTAGGTTCAGAATCCTTACAATTGTGCAATTTTTTACTTTTACAGCAATTTCTGAAGGATAGCAAAATTACTGGGTTTTGATTTGTTTTCTACAAAATTATACCACTTAGAAATTATACCACTTGGAGATGTTATTTCAACGACCATCAAGCCGCCATTTGAAGAGTTATAACTGAAAAAACAGTGGACTTAATGCACTGACTGCAGTAAACAATCTATTTATTGTCAATATAATTTCCCAACATAGATGTCTTCAAATACACCCATACCAGTCAGATTTTGGATTTGAGAATATGGGAAATGTCTCCGTCCGGTGCTACTGTCAGAAGAGGGTGGGGAGGTAAAACTAACAAGGACATATTTATGGGAAAATACTGGAGTAGGATGGGAAAGGGGTGTAAGAAACTGTAGTTTCCCTTATGAATACACCAATACACCATAATGATGAACGGGTTCATCATTATGATGGGACAGAGAGAAACTCTTCCCTGAGTTCAGGTCCAGAACCTGCTTTCTGATCTGGACCCTATCCAGCGGCTTCCTGAGCTGGTACGGTGCACATTAATTAATGTGGATACGTTTGAATCACCGGATAAACCGTGATTATGCTATCTTTCACTAGCATACAAGTGAAAGATAAGCGGCATCACCAACGGAACCCAGAGTTGCTAACACAACGTTAGCTGGTCAGTTGTGTCAAAGTAAAAGAAAAGTACTGTACCGCCTACCTCTTTGTGCAACTTCAAATGTCGAACAGTTGGAAGTTGTTGTATCTCCATCTGAGATCCTGGTCTTGAAGGTTTTGCATGTTTCACTCCATTTTTAGTTGGATATTTCATGATTGATGTACCCAAAAGAAATTACTCACAGCAGCATATCTGCTTTGAGCGTTTTTTCGTCTCTCGTTTTTATTCCCCCATTGTTATTTTCAAATCCTAATAATTTGATTGGTTGTGCTGCAGCTTACGCACCATACATACGGAGTGTGGAAAAACAGGGACGGTTTGCGCCTGTTAATACAGAATGAGTGAAATGAATTAATGGGGCCACCTTATAAATAATATGTGTTTTAAACTTTTGACTTAAGTAAAATATCAAGTCTTTTCAAATAAAGAGCTTCAAGTCAAGTCAAGTCCCAAGTCAATGGTGTGAAAGTCAAAGTCAAGTCCGAGTCTTCGAGCATTTTTTCCAAGTCAAGTCTCAACTCTTGACTTTAATGACTCGAGTCTGACTCGAGTCCAAGTCATGTGACTCGAGTTCCCACCTCTGGATTTTAGTGCTTTTGCCTTGTGTTTAATCAAATGAAGTCTGAGTTTGGCTTCATTTAAGGCCTTTTCGGAGACATTAAAATCTATACTAATGAAAAAATCTAATGAACTAAATGTGTGAACCATCATGTTTAGTGATTTTGTTTTTCATTCAGTTGGTTTCTATCGAAATAAGCTCCAATATTTGATTTAATAAACAGCTAGCTTCACTTAGCATTGTAGCTGTAACAAAAATGTTTTAACTTAGGTATGTAGAAAAAGCAGTTTTTATGGGAGGTATAAAAGACCAAAAGAAATCAATAAATGGATCATGAACAAACTCAATGACTTTTTAAGAAATAACTCATGTCATTTTTATCTGCTGCTTTCACAACTTGCTGTATTAGCTAACTTGCTAACGCTAGTTGCACATGAACTAGCAACAGTTTTTGTTAATATGTGAAAGAATAAATGTAGTTGTATAAAGTTACTGTACGTCTGAAAGCCTTGCACTTCCGGTGCAAATATGTTTGCACCACATTTACTATGCTAGACTATGCTAACAGAAGTCAATAGCGATCTGACTTTGGAATGACATAAAAATAACAAGTCTGTAGTGTTTATAAGTTTATATGGTGCAGTTATTTCCTTTACTTTAAGCTCTAATCTTTTAAAATGTATTCGTATGCTGTGTTTCAAAGATTATTTTGGTTTTGGGCAAGTCCACTTCGCTAATGAAAAAAAAAAGTACAAGCTACTGTTAAGTACTTTTATATCAATAATATATTAATACAACTATAAATAGAAAAAATAGAGGAATTTAAAAACAAATTTATGAATTAAATTTTTCTCTTTACTTTAAAAAATATGTGTAGTAGTAAACAATTATGTGAAAGTAATTATTTTTGCTTGTAATAAGAACCGTCTCCTACTTGTGAACGACATATTCTTTTAGAAATTCATCTCCTCATTCTTTTGCAGATTTAATTTTATGCCGCCCACAACTATAAAATAACAGTACGCTACTAGTAAACACAGGTACACAATTTAGAGGATGTGTTAAGGTCAAAATCTCACACACACTGATTGTCAGCACACATGATGATGTAAAACTTCAGACAAATGACACTAAGAATCAGTAATAAGTACAATCCACTTTGTAATCAGAATGCTTTAGTATTAAGTTGGAGAGTGGTGCAGTGAGCAAAAATCTTTCAGTAAAAAATTAATACGGTGAGGAATGACTGAACAGGAGCCCTTAAAATTAACTCACACCTTCCCTATATGCTTTGCTGCCTGTTTTTTAGTTTTGGTCCCATTTGTTTAATGAAGTTAAAACGTGATAAGGAAGGACTTGATCTGATCCCAAGTAGAAACTGCTGCAGTTTTCTGTCTGTCTGTGCCATGTGGCATGATCTGCACTATGTGCTCAAATATTACCAAACAGCTTTCCATGCCAAAGAAAGAGCTGTGCATGAAGCAGCAGTACTAGTCGTTGAATTGTAGGACGTTTGAAGCAGCACATCCTGGACTGGTGTGCTCGTAAGTGTAATCCTGAATACATTTTGGGTTCTGTTTTACTGGAATTTAAAGCTGCAGTTTTATTTTATTTTTTTAATTTAGAACTAATTTTAATCATTTTAATATAATATCACAGTGAGTCTTTGTATCTGCAAATCACTCACTGGCCTCAAGGACAAAAAAAAATCAGATTGGGGAATTATGAACACAATAAGAAACAAAACTAGAGTAAAACTACCTAGACCTGTTCAAGGTCTGGGATTTCCTCCTGAGTCTGAGGGCATAAGATGACAGAGAGAGTTGTGTTGAATCTTTATGACTACAATAAATCAAAATATGAAAACATTCTGCTGACATAAAAACAAGCAGTCAATTAGATCGATGTACATTAACCTTTTTGTGAAGCTAACTCCAAAACAAAACAAACATTTCAACCTCACAGTTTTTCCATCCACAAAAGCTCAAACACAACTGGCTCCCTTAAAACACACAACTAATGCAGACAAAAAGCACACTATGTTCTTCTCTCACACATAAACATTTGACCAAAATCCATCCCTCTCACCCATGAACATCCACAAGCTGTCACACAACAGGGAGGGTAAACATCGGCTTGACACTGAGGAACTAGATCTAACTAAGAATCCTGTGAAATGCATCTCCGTCTGTCTGAGGAAGTCAGTTTACTGAAATGTTTTAGTGGGTTTTGGTAGGTAGTACCAGCTCCCAGTGGGTCTGGCAGTAATGAACTGAACTACTTTGAAAACAGTAAAATAAGTAACAGTTCTGTAAACCAGTCATGGAGATTAAGACACACGAGTAAAGAAGAATGCTGCGATTTCATCTTGCACGAGCTAAATCTTTCCACCAACAAATGCTTCTTCTTTTCAGTATTTTCTGCCATTCCACTGTGACTGTGGAAAGTACATACATATTTAACCACCTTTGTAGGATTAGACTTTTGTAATACCTGTCAGAGCAGCTGAAAATAAGCCACAGGGATTGAGATTTTGTGCGGGTTTTCTAAAAAAAAATGTTTGCTCTTCTTTAATACCTGACATTGAACGATGCAATCCACATTTCAAAGGATTCTGGGCTTACAATAGGGGGGCAGGCAGTCTCTACTGTTGCTGTGAAACGAACGGGCAGCGCTGAAGCTCTCTGGGATGTTCAGGCCTATCACTCTCTCCCTCCGGCTGAACTCTGCTGCCTACTGCTGGTCGTCTGCCTTACTGCAACACCTGGCCTCTCGTCTCAGGCAGCTTTGTTGCGAGGAAACTGCCGGCGGCGAGTGCTCCCCCGGCGAATAAGATGGGTACGGCCTTAGTGATGCCCACGAACGACTGGAAGATGCTGATGCCCAGAACAGCTGCCAGTTTGCAGAGGGCGTTCAGGAAACCGAACGCTGTGGTCCTGAAGACAAGAACAGAGAGCAGCTGTCAGTTCCAAAATGTAGAATACTTTAACATAAAGTTTTGTGCAAAAGTCCTAAATCAGTCCTCTTTTTGTATCTGAGTAGGAATGCTTTCTTGTCATCTCCTCAAAAAGCTTTCCTTAGGCTTTCTGAAGGCCATTTGACGATTTCTTCTTGTTTCTTTTGCAGGTGACTTAATGCTTTTCCCCCTCATTTTCAATCCAGTACCTGCCAATTTTCTGAATCTTTTTTCTTTTATACATCCACTTACTTCTGACCTATGACTCATTCAGGCATAAAAAGGCTCCGATACTGAAATCCTTAACCAGTGACGTTTGTACACATGGCAGAAAATGCTCCGACTTTTTCATGTAACCACAAACTTTGATGTATTTTACTGAAACTTTGTGTACGAGCAACACAAAGTATTGCATAATTATAAATTGATAAATTATTTGGATTTTTTTTTTTTACAAGTAAAAATCTAAAAAGTGTGGCATACATTTAGATTCAGCCCTATTTACTAAGGTGACTTTTAAATTTTAGATAACATTTGTAATCTTTAAATATTTGATGTAAATTATCTAGATTATTTTGTTTCTTCAATTCTCTGCTATTTTTTATTTAGTTGTTTTTTTTATCTATTACTCTTATTTTTTCTGTCCTCATTAATTGTTTTGTAACCATAATGTCCCTTGTTTAATGTTTCATTGGGTTTTATATTTATTGACCAAACAAGCTCTTTTGTGTTTTGCGTCTTTTCAATATTACTGTCACAAAGATGCAATTTGGTTCCATTTTGTATACCTGAATCAATTTAAAAAACACCAAAGACAACAAAGAAAACGATAAAAACAGAAATTTTGAAAGACATTTGGTTCTCAAAAAACCGGGGTAACTATTAATGAAGACCACTTTGAGCAATTAAAACACCAATAGAAAGGAGTTTGGTGTCATAATGATGTAGCATAAAATCTGTTAAACCTTTTTAGCTGTAAAACCATTTACCAAACATCGTTTTACAATCATAAACTACTCGTTTTAAATCTAAAAAAACTGCAGGATTTATTCCAACAAAACAAATTTAAAGGTGATCATTTAAAACAAATAAATAGTTTTCACTTCTGGCACCTCAGTCAGAGGGGTTTCCATAGTTACCGATCCAGAAATGATTAACTATGACGCTATTCTGTGCTGCTGTTGTGCTACCTTTTATCTGACGGGTACAGCTCCACCGTTATCACATCCAGGGCGTTCCACGAGGCGATGCTGATACCACCAAACAGACACAAGAGGGCGATCATCCCCGACTCGCTGTTGCCGAATATCAAGAAGAAGCAGCTGACGCAGGATATGACGCTGGATCCCGCTGGGGAGGAAGAAAAAACATAACTTTTAAATAAATTTTGGAGTCATACCAAATGTCGATATTCAAACTTGATTGCGTTTTCCTACCCAGCATCCTCAAACGGCCTATTTTGTCCATCAAAAGCGCAGACACAATGTTCCCGGGGAGCACAGCTAGTGTACCAAGGAAGTTGACAAAGTATATCATGTAGGCGTTGTTGAAGTCGTCGCTGAAGTCCAGCATGCAGCCCTCTTTGTTGTGGAGGAACGTGCTGTTGATCAGCTTGCAGTTGATAAACCTGTACTTGAACAAATCTGAGGACAGAAAGAAGTTGCATAATTTTTCCCACAGAGGACTGCAACCTTTCACAGATCAAAGGTGAAAAAGAACGGCTCTTAAAATATTGCAAAAATACACTGTGGTGCACTCCCTATCGCATTTGTTTAGTACGGCAAGCGGTAATTTGCATTTCATTTAAAAAAAAATGGGAATGGCTGATTTGTTTCTTGACCTTAGATGACACAATAAACTGCCTGTCGTTGCGTAGACAGAAGTTGTTTCAAGGTTTAGAGTTCAGATGTGGGGTTTTCAGGTGCTTTTGTGTGAAGTCAGTATCTAACCTGAAGCAGACATCTCTCTCAACTGATTGGATGAAAACAGGAAATCCACCTCCATTTTCAAGCCTTGCCACACATTCCCAATTGGGTTTATGCCTGGACTTTAATTAGGACATTCTAAAACATAAAATGCTTTGAACTAAAACCATTCTATTGTCTGTGTATGTTTATGGTGGCTGTCCCACTGGAAAGGGAACCAGTCTCAAGTCTTTGGCATTCCTCCAGAACCATCCCGCTCACTTCTGATTCGTTCTTTATGTTTAGAATTTTTGGGGTGGAAACATTGTTTTTATTTATTTATTTATTTATTTATTTATTTTATTTTAGATGTTGTTGTTGAAAGAATGTTTGCTCTTACTTTTTACTTTGTGAAAGTTATTTTCTTGAATAACCATAGCAACAAAAAGTTGCCATGGTTATGCAACAGCCAAAAATTCCAGAGTAACAAAAATAATAAATAAATAAAACAATAGCACTGTCTTCTGATTCTCCCGGACCTGCTCCAATGACTCGAAAAAAATATGACACAATGGCTTGCCATATTTCCACTGCTTAAACTTAAACTTGTGCACACTGAAATGTCTCTTCAGAATGACCTATTCTAGCTTCAGTTTATCTATATTTCTGTCGGAGCTGCTTATGATTAGTTTACTCGTAGATTTCCCCAAGGCAATGTTAAAACTACAGTAATCCAATGCTTTCAAAAACAAAATGTTTTATGGACGAGTGACGTAAATAAAAGAATATGTCGTTGGCTTCAAGCGTGAGAGGAAAGAGGTTGCTGCTTTCCCTGAGTAAAAGAGGCGAGAATAAATCTGTCACAGCTAAGAATGAAGGGCTACAAATTGTCAGCAAAAGAAGTGTTAGAAGCTCTTAGATGTGATTCCCAGTTTCAACTCTGGCATGTTGATTTAGACCTTTGGCAGGAATCGAAACCACAAGCAGAGGACGGTCACAGGAGCCTTTAAGGGAGTCTGTCTCCACCCACACAGATAAGTTTGTCTCATGTTCCCTGTTCGATTTATGCTCTCTAAATCTCAAAGAGCTGCGTCTCATCCAATCCCGTCAGTCTGTTTCTGTGCTGGATTTGTTTGTGTTGTTGTGGTTACGATTGGTGCAGCTAAAGAGTAACCCAGGGTAACAAGCATCACAGGGTTTCTGTTGTTTCTCACTGTTCTTCTTTTTCTGGGTATTTCACTGTAAAATCGAATGATTAATTTATGTGTATTAATTGTAAGCAAACTAATTTCCATGGATAAATGTAAACTGTAAATGTAAGTACTGGTTCCCTTTATGTTTATTTAAAAAAATTCAGAAAACAATTTACTGACTTCAGTAGAATTAGTCTTCCTCATTACTTACTGCAATCCTTCTTGTTTGTGCATTATTACATTATTATTATCAGTAATAGTAACATTCCCAAATAAATATTTTCTCAGATCTTCTTTTCTATTCTAATTTCCACCTTGATGAATTATAGAAATATAAAAACGACACATACAGTCTTGTAAAATAGTACATGTTGTTTCTGCTTTCGCTTGTCTAGTCAAACCATAGTTTTGTTTAGTTTTTTTGCAGGGGAGATTAAGGGATAAAGACAAAATATCACATTGTCATTATAATTACCTGTCCTGAAGCATGACCGGACAACAGTTTTAAAATTAAAACCATACTCCCCACCAAATCACATTTAACTAATATTTGCTATAATAGTATTTACCTGTGTTGTAAAACAAGCTGGCGATGAAGGTGCAGTTCCTGAAGAATGTGTGTGTGGAGGTGACGTCCTCAAAGTAGCACTCCTCAAACACTGAGTCTTCAAACACCATGGACTTCATCTTCAGGCTGAGGAACCTGCACACACAAGCTTTAGATAACTCAGTTGCACTACAGACTTTTGAATAACTAATTTATATTGCGAGCACCACCTTTAAGAATCTGACTTTTCACACAAATGTGTACATTACATTAATCTGAGTAAATGTAATGTAGTCAGATTACATTTTGGCCTTTTGGAAAAAGCATTCACTGTGACAGCGTCTCAGTTTTCCTGTCCCTGTTTTATTATGTTAAATCGTGCACTTTAACAGCAATGATCATTTTCGCAAAGTTTAAAAGCTTTTGAAATGATTCATAATTGATTTATGATCAGTACAACAGTTAACACAATGATTCAATAGCTTTAAATTCTCAATTGTCTTTTTCTTCCTCAGTTTCTGGCAGAAACATAAGAATCTTTGGCCAAGTATTCTCTCTGATTTTAGATGATTTGCAGCTGGAAGGATTTTTCTTGATACATTTTTACTTATGGACATTTGCTATGATGCATAATCATAGAAACAAGGCGGTTTACAACTCCGAGAAGCTGATTAACATCCCAAAAGCAGAAATAATGCTTCAACTGCACCCACAAATCCTTAGATTTGCAGTAAAACAGAATGCTACACGAGATCCTCCTTGCCCAGTCAGTATCTACAACAACCTTTTGAAGAAACTCGGATAATATAAGTTATAACATTTAATTTCCCTCTGAGATTAATAAAGTATTTTTGAATTTGAATTGATCAAAGGGGGAAGTCACCAAACACCTGATGTATGTGCCAGATGAAAATTGACAGACCCCAGTTGATCAATTTTGAGTTGAAAAACAACTAAAAATGAAATGTGAAACTTTTGCTTGAATTTCAGAGAACAGTAGACCTTCATAGACTTTTGATTTTAGTCCATTTAATTGGTATTTTGAAGATTTAGATCCAAATAGACTTTAGCTTTTCATGTTCTGGAAATGAAATACATTTGTGTAGTAAATAATTGAATCACGAACAATCACGATTTTGTTATAGTCTAGTTCCAATATGATCTTTGAGTTTCAATTGAACGATCAACATTGTGATCTTTAAAATAACCATTTCAATCATATGCAAATGTAACTCATTTTGTCTAACAGAGGTTGCCATGTCCCATATTTGCTACACGTCAGAATAAGAAGAAAGCCCTACTTGTCATTAAAATAGTATCCATCACGATGGACTTGGTTTTCCAGGGTGAAGTTAAAAGTGACGTGCTCCACTCGCTCCTTGGCGAAGGTCTTTGTTCGTGATTCATATTCCTGCTTCTGGATGTACTTGATCATGTCAGGGAACCACACCGTCAGCCCGTAGTAGCTGCAAGGTTTTTTGAAGACAAGACAGATGGAAGAAGCACGAAAAATAAGCATAATATACTGTATATGAGATACTACAGGAACAGTGACGGGGCTCGTCTGTTTACCTGAAAGACATGCTGAACCAAACAGCCATGAGCATAAAGGTGGTCCTTTTGTATTCAGGGCTAAAGCAGGCAAGAATGTTGTTCCGTATCTGCAGAAAAAAACGAGATTCATTTAAAAGAAATAAATTTGTGTCTGGGTTTGATCTAATTACTATTTGAAGCTAATTTCTAAGCTTTGCATGCTTGTACGAGAGTGAGAACGAACTTTGAGAATCAAAACCAAGTTCCAACCCTCGTTGTTAAGTGTTATTTATTCAGGACGGGGGGTGTAGGCGTTGCATTTAGCAGAAAGTAGGCTGAATGCATCAAAATCTAACAGAACTGTGTCACAGTGCTGTGGCTGTGCTGCAGAGTGTGACATAAAAAAAATAATAATCTGGGTTTTAAAAAAGCACATTTGTAACTCTGACAGTTTTACTGACCTGTTGGGAGAGACTCATAATCTTCAGTCTGTAGCGCTGCCAGACGGGGGTGTCGGTGCCAATGTCCACCAACTCATCAACCTGCTTCACAGTCTTTATTGTGGTGACCTTGGAGTAATCAGACACAAGACAGTCAGAGGCTTTCATAGTAGCCAATTCATGTTTGAAAACCTTGTTGGCTTAAGCTTATCTCTTAAAAACAAAGTAGAGAGAAAATATTTGCCCCATTACAATTCTCTGTGGATTTTTTGTTCTTGTCAAAGTTACACACTTCAGATCTTCGTTGACAAAGATAACCAGAGTAAATACAAAAAGCAGTTGTCAAATTATGGTTTATAGTTTATTAAATGTTAACCATCTTTTTATGTTGATATAATTTAGTACTACACAAATGAAAACCATTTTGATTTGACTGCTAAAATAAGATTTAAGCTCACAACTGATATCTTAAAGTTCAGTTTTCTGATCCTTCAGAGTCTATAAGTCAATCAAACAATTGTACATATGCAATATATAAATTATATAACACAATACATTGTGAATGTTGCACAGTAATGATGCAAGACGTTTTTCCCAGCTAGCATTTATGAAGTGATGTTAATTGTCTGTCACCTGTGCATCTTTTTCAACTTTTGGTTTCAATGATTGCAACAACTATTTCTCAAGGATACTCACAGTGAACACCTTCTCTGGGTGTCCTTTAGCTCTCATGTTTGTGTCATGAACTTGCTTCAGAATCATCCAGCCTTCATCATGCTTCCCATTCTGTTTGGAAAAAGAAGTTAAAGACGTGTCACTTCTGACTAAGAAAATTTAAAATATATATATATCCCACCAAGTTTTTATTGGTAAAATCTCAAACAATGTGTAAAGCTCTAAAAAGACTGTCAACTGTTATGCACACCTCTAAGTAGAAGCGTGGGCTCTCAGGCATGGCGTTGAGCGCAGCGATGGCTGCAACAGAAGGAAACGCGCAGACCAACACAAACACTCGCCAGCTGTGGAACTGATACGCTGAACCCATCTGGAAACTCCAACCTTGGAAGTAAAGACAAATAACAGAAAAAGATATTTAACCACACAGAAACAGGAAAATTAGTTACAACCATAAGTCAATATAAAGTCAAAACTCATATTGGTGAGTTAACTTGCTGAAACCCAATATAAATACAAAATATCTTGTCATTATTTGCTCAGAGGGGTGAGTTTGAGCTCACAAACTGTTTTTTCAGTGACTGTGTGTAACATGCAATAATTAACCAGATGGTGTTTGGATGAAAATGGATCTCTGCTAAATACCGCCTACATGTTTTGGATAATTTGATGAAACCAGATATAGCAGCTCCACATATTTGATACATGTTCACGTTACTGAGTCACTTGGTCAGTGGGTGTTATAAGTACCTCCATTGTTTGCAATAAATGTTACACTTGCTGAAAAAAACTAGCAATAAACCAAATATGGGGGGTTGTTGTTTTTTTTGTTGTTGTTGTTTGTTTTTCACAAAGGGCTACAAAGAGTTGAAAACAAGGCAAGCAGATTATTTGAATCTGAATTAACAAGATCCTTGCAAGATTACATAAAAATTATACTAATTTGAAAGCCGTAGTGCAGGCCTTAATCTTCCTTAAGGACTTTGGGTGAGAATAATTCTTGCATGAAAATTCAAAACAATTTTAAAAAATGACAATTAACAAATGTCGGCAGAGTAGGACAGCAGATTAGAGGCAAACTTTATATATATATTTGTATATACATATATATATATATATGTTTACACAGATTAGACAGTAAAAGACTGAGACCAGGTGGCTGAGGAGGAAGCATACGGAACTGAATCAAAGCAACAAACAGCACACAATGAATTTGGAAGTAAATCTGAAAAGAATGTACAGACCAACATGTTGGCCCTAATGTTCCTTAACATTTCTGCGTCTTGATCATTTGTATTTCCATGCTCACCATAGTGTGGGATGATGGCCCAGGCCATGGCGGACGCATAAATTCCTCCAATCATCCAGAACATGCAGAGCCAGCTGAGGTGCTCGCCGCGCTTCTCTTGGGACAGAAATTCAGAGTAGTAGGAGAACACGATGGGAATTGAGCCACCAATTCTGTAAAAGTTAGAGTCCAAAGGTCAGCATTGGGGAGAGGTGTTTTATCTCATTGTAAAGGAAAGTATAACTATTTTTAATTTGTTCACTTTATACCCCAAAATGCCAGAATACATTTGGGTAGTGGTCCTTAACACTGCCACTGTCCTGCGTGTTTTCAGAAATTTCCCTGCTTCATCATATTTGCTTATGATGAATGGATCATTAATTTATTTCTGTATAGCTTGCTGACAGATTGAGGAGATATTTCAGCCATTTTAATCAAAACTATTGCAGCAGGAAGTTATTTAAAACCACTGATATCATCTGGATCAGTGACACAAGACAAAAGTGACTGTTGGGCAGAGAGAGTTTGACACTTATTGTTTTTGTTTTGCTACCTTGTTTGGTGCCAAAAAAAACCTTGCAATTGTTGATTTAAATCATCCACAGTTGCTATTTATTCCGCTACCAAGGACACAGACGTTTCTGATTTTGTTTAAAGAGTAAAAGTTACAATGACTTTCTGGGTGTCTTTAAAAGGTTAAAAATGTTTTCAACTAATTTAAGCTGTACATCATCCAATGTTTAATTGTAGTCTGCTCGTAATAAACAACTTCATATACGGCCTATTTTGTCAATGATATTTAAGAACTTTGTTACCAGAGGCTTGTTGTACAGATACATTATTCCCAGTGAGAGTTTTTTTAGTTATTTGCGCTAAAAAATAAAAAGAGACAAGCAAAAACCTGAAACCAAGGAACAGCTTGACCTTTAGATGATTGATCTGCCTTGAGCCTCGAGGAATCAATATAAAAATACAGTTCTTACTTAGTACATACCAGAATGTATCATTGTTGGCATTTTTCATTTAAAAACTCAAAGAACTAGGAATAAATTGTATATTTATGACTGGCTGCCAGTAATAAAGTGGCCAGAGATTTAAAATCAATTCTTCTCTCAGTTGCCTGCCATGTGTAGACACAACAGTGGTACTCTGAGTTTAAGACCATAGTTATGTTTGATTTATGGAAGAAAAACATTCTTCTAAGCAGCTTTAAAAATGAATGGCTTTAAAGGATTACGAAGTCTGGCTGCTTGGAAGCAAAATATAAAGACATAAGGGATGACTCAAGCTTCTTCTTCTGCCCTGTGTGATCAATGAGTAGGTTATTGGTTGTAGCTCACTGGGAATTATCTTGACCTTTCAATTCACCAGTTCAATGAAGTGGAAAATACTGGAATAACAATAAAACTCTACATGACAATAACTGTTCTCTTAGGGACTATTATAAGAGAGGTTTACATTGATTTTGTGTTATAAACTGGTCACCCAAACATCAAAAATATTATCAAGATAGAGGAATTCACAAAAAGAGTTAAAGGTGCAATTACCCAACACCTGAGAGGAGGCGGCAAAACAGAAAAGTGCTGTAACCCTGAACGAAGGACGAGAAGAAGGAGAAGATACTGTTGATGGAGAGAGAGATGATGAGGGACTGCCGACGGCCTATCCGGTCTGCCATAGCCCCCCAGAGGAAAGCCCCAACCATCATCCCAAAATATACGATGAGGCCTGTCAGGAGAGCAAACAAAATGTGTTAGCTTTCAACATTTGATGTTTACATGCTTTTTTCTATCAGCCAATTCTGAGCAAAAATACTAATTCACTGTCTTATTAATCTTTGATATTATGTCCTTTACTTGTGTAATGTTTGATTGCTACCAAGTGTGCTTGGAGCATATTTCTAAGCTGAATTCTTACACTGGGGTTGATTAAATAAGGAAAGGTATGGAGTCTAGCAGTGTGGAGATGGTCAAAGCCGTGAGCTAAAGAAGGTCAGATTTGGAAAGTGTGTATGAGGACAAAACTCATTTGAAAGTAAGATCTATACATTGAGTAATGCTAATATGGTTCTGTACATGCACTGTAAAAAAAAAAAAAAAAAAAAAAAAAGCTGTGTTTAAAGATCAACAGGGATTTCAAGAAATGGGCCAAGATTTCCTCTTGATTCGGATTTTCCAGTACGGCATGCAGTTTCAAATGATATTCTTTGCTGTGAAGTTGTTTGAACCTCTTTCCTGAAGCATTTTACGCCAGCAGTTTGAAGCGATACACCACATTTGAATTTAACAATTGAAATATTTGCCCTTACCAGGTTGTTGTTCTGTATAAATTAAATTGCCATAGCTGGCTTGGTAGGAAAACAATCAGTAATATTTAGGAAAGTCCTCAAAAATATCCTTTAGGTTCCACATAGAAAGTCTTTAACGTCACTAAAGTAAGTCCCAAGAAAGTTGTAGAAAGTACTAATTTAGTTTCTAGAATTTCCAAGGTATAAATTCCAGTCAAATGTCCTGTAAGTTCAGAAAGTAGCCAGTAAAATCCTAGAAGAATCTACTAAGTTTTTGTATTTTATGTAGACTGAATTATGAAGCAGTAAGTTCCACAAAATAACCTCCAGATTTTTGGAAAGTATATTGTGCATTCAGGATTATAACTCGTAAATCACGTCAGCGTTAGATGTCCATTATCCCTCTTTCTGTTAGAGATCAGTAGGTTAAAGGCTTTTAGAAAATACTTTAAATTCAGAGAAATACACAAAAATTTCAGACAATTTCTGGGAACCTGTAAGTTTCAGGAAAGTATCTTCTGACTTCCTGAAAGCAACCAGTAAGGTAAATGGCTGGTAAGTTCACTGAACGTTTTGGAAACCAACCTGTAAGTTCTGAAAAACTGCAGACTTTATTCTGTTAAGTCATTAACATTTCCTGTCGTCCTGTATAACCTTTTCCCTAACAGTCATTGGAAAATTAAACAAAAGACCTCTGTCTTTGTCAGAACTCAAAACAAACATCCTACCAATGAGCTCAAGTGGTTTAAGCAATTGTGCTTGTCAGTTTATCAAAAAGGTGAACACCCAATATTAACAAAATGAATAACTGTAGGCACAAAAGATCTCTTCTTTGATATAATGTTTTTCTCTATCATACCTGGTCCCAAATGGCATTGAAAGGAAGTGTAGTTTTTGAAAGGATTATTCATTTTCATTTTTTCAGTCCTAAATGTTACACCTTGGCTTGAGGACACACATGCTTCAAGAAACATAAAAGGTTTCTTAAACCTTTAAAAATAAAAGGTTCAGACTAATCTTTCACATCTACAATTTTTTTTATCTTGCTCTTGTTTCTGCTCTAGATTATCTCCCAAAATTTTCACAGAGCATAAACAGAGACGGATCTCTGGGAATCTATTAGCAGGAAAGTGTGTGGCATCATTCCTGAGAATGATAAACCATTATAAACCATTAATTATAAATAAAACTAAGACCACTGCTGCAGCTAGAGTTGAAAATTCCCCAGAGACTCTTCTGGCTTATGTGGAACTGACTCAAAGTAATCAGTACACGTGTGAACAGTGTGATGATGGAACATGTCGCCAACAGCAACAGTGAGTCACTGAAGTGTTTTAAGTAGGACTTGAACAAGTACCTTAATCTCTGACACACAGGAGTATGTTCCCTCAGAAATGATCACCATTAGACTCTTACCAAGCATGCTTTTGCTGGGTTCAGACAGACACATATCCTTCTCTGCACTGGGGAGGACAAACCCCACCACGAAGATTTCCACGCCATCGGCCATCAGTGCCAGCCCCAGCACGAAGTACAGGGTCCACTGGAACTTCCCGTGGCCACATTCCTGTAAAATGGTCTCGTACTGCTGAGCCAGCTCCTCCTGGTCCTTCCGCCTTGCCGCCTCGGACGCCCCAACATCTTTGAACTGCTGAGCCCCGGCGGTTATTGATCCAGGACCTCCGGCCAGGTCGCCTTTCCCAGAATCAGCCCTGGGGATTCCTTGGTACTCCCCCTCGTAGATCTCGTCGTCCTCGTCGTGGCCCTCGGTGGAGTCACTGTGGCCACCCTCGTCGTCGTTGGCGGCCTGGCTGTCGCTGCGGTAGTAGCCTCCATCTTGGCTCCCCTGCATAGGGTAGTCATCGTCATCGTCCTCTTCAAAGCGACTGTAGGACCTCTTGCTGTACTCGTCGCTCATCCGATCCACCGAGCGGCCAACTTTCTTTGAGGTTTGCCGCTTGACTTCTTTCGCAATGTCTTTGGCACCTTTTATGAAAGCAGTCCGGTTTTGATAGCCGTCCTCCATTTTAAAGACAATTCAGAAGAAGCAATGGAGGAGAAAGGTCTTGCTAAGAGGCCTCTGAAGGTGATGGGGGGCTTCCTGTGTTCAGGACAAGCCAGTCGACACCCAGCTCACTTGATATACTCCTGAGAAGACAACAGATATAAAGTGAAAAAAGGTTTTACACCAGTTCTGTCAGGAGGAATGGGCCGAAATTCCAGTAAACTACTGTGAGAAGCTTTTGGAAGAAGTCAACCAGCTTAACGGCAACTCTACTGAAGAACTTCTGATTTGAAAACATAAAGTGAGATCAATCCTTGACTCCACGTTACTACAAATTTTCTTATTACAAATCAAATAATTAAACAGTAGAACAATTGGACCTCTGCATGATTGAGAAGTCCTTCAGATGGCACCGGATTATTAAAAGAACATTCCTGGGACTCCTGCAAGTCACCACATCATATCTGGATCAGTTCCAAGAGCCATTTGTAATAAGGGGGAAACCAGCTGCTTTAATAAGCGTGATCTGTGTGGCTCGGCTGATTGCCAAGGCTACTCAGGTTAGCTGAGATACTGGGGGAAAAGAGGTGGGATATTCAGTATTGCTGTGAGAATCCGGACAAGTTTCCCCAGGACCCAGCTAATTCTGAGATGAGTTTGGTATCTGAATAGTGAAGAGGTAAATAGATGGTCAGCTGTTAACCTGTAAAAGAAGGAAGTGAATTGGGGGTGGCTTAACACAAAAGAGGAAACGTGGTGGCCTCTCAGTGAAGGGAGTCAGAGACATCAATAATCTTTTCATACAGATGCCTATTCTGTCATCATAAAAGCTTTAAATGGTAGGTTGGCTGAAACATTGACAAAAAAAAAAAAACTTCTTCCTTTCAAAGCTTTATAGAAGATTACTTGCTTTTGCGTGTTTGCTGTGAGCCTAGGACTATTGAGTTTTGCATGGTGCAGCAGTGTGATGAATGTACCTGTACAGTATGAGCCTGCTGCCCCATAAAAATGAAAAAAGATTGCGTTGAGTTCTGTAGTTGAATTATTTAGTAGTGTTTGTACATCAGGGTATACAAAATAACATAATCTTGCTTACTGGATACAAATAATTTCTAACGTGTGAAAAACTTATGATCTATTGTTACAAATTCAAGTGTAGGTTTAGCTTCTACATGCTAAGCCTACCATATAAAGAGATGTTCAAAGATGAGGTAGATGTTTGCATGCTGACATAGCTTTGTTCATCCCCAAGCAAAGCTATAAAGTCTGCCCTATCTTAGCTGTGTTTTCCATATGGAACCGCCTTTAGATTAAACTTGTTGCTTTCTCCCATCCACACAGTGTCTGCCAAGTCACTGATAGGTCTTAGCTGTGATTGCAAGCCAAAGTATCGGGCCTCAAGCAGTACATGGTTTCTGATGGAAATGTTGTGGATTACTCAATTCGAGGTGACAAGCAACGGTGTGGAATTCAAACGAAGCAGACTGTGTTGTGATCCTGACCCATAAAATCTCCAAATCTAGCACTAAAAGACAATTTTCCACACAGTTAAGGAAGAAAACCTTCATAAGTGAGTCAGAATGAGCCAGTAGCTTGGCTTTGTTTCATCGGTTAAATATCATGTTTGACAATATTTAATTAGCAGCACAAATGCAAAGTAATAAATTTGCCAAAGCCGTGTGCAACAGCAAATGAGCCCTGAAATTAAGAAGAAGCTGGCAGTCAGTCTCCTGATTCCCCCATCTGCTGTGAGATCACATCTCCCATAAATTTTGCAGTGTAAAGACCGTTTTTTAGGGCACCAACTTGTTCTTGCATTTGCTAGATGAGCCCCACATCAATATGTTTATGTACTAGCACACTAAGCCTCGGGTGACTGTGCAATGAGACGTGGTGTCACTTTGAATTTGTGCTGCAGTGAAGAAGCAGACACACGATGATGAGATGTCGCTGCGCTTTCACCGGTGCTTCAGAAACAAACTCTGACAGGTAATAACAGTCCTGACAGTGCTTCTCAATGGTAAGCAGGTATACAATACACAACGAACCAGAGGACGCTTTAAAATACTGACGATGTGGGATGGCTCCACTGACTTGCCATAAAAACACCTGCTGGCCTCCTCTAATCTATATAATTTCTTCAGTTTATTTAAGTTGCTGGACTCAAATTTGTCTATTATTTTTGCAGTGTCTAGTTGATTCTAATTGTTCGGCTTCTTGGCTCAGATCCGACTTTAGAGCAAAATCCATAAATGAGCAAGAGCGTCAAAATCAGGTCAATCATACACCTGTCGGAAAATGTCAAAGTTTCTATGAGGTGATGTGAGGTTAAGTTAAGAAATTTGAATGTAGGCCTCCTTCTTCATTATTCAACCAATCAGCGTAATGCTGCCACCGCCATGCTTTTTAAGTTGCAACACTGATCTTATGTTTGAAAGCCTCATCTTGGCATCTTCAAGCATGGTTGTTGTTACAGAAAATATGTATTTATGTCAAGCCCATCATTTAAAATACCTCAATGTGACTTTGTTGGAATTAGCTCAGTACTACTGTTGACTGATGTTAAAAACTTCCAGTTACATCTCATTCAACATTTACTAAAAAAAAAAAATAAATAAATAAATAAAAAATAGTCACAACTGAGTGCTGCAGGAGGAATTGCAAACTAGTTTTGAAAAGGATGAGAAAGGGGTCAATAAAGCCCTGACTTTATTTCAATTAAAGATTTATGACCTGTGGTTAAAAGCCATATCTAATCCAGGGAACCAACCAATAAAAAAAAAAAAAACATTGCCATTTCCTTTACCAGAATTAAGTCAGAAGCTTTCAAATTGCTAAAAAAAAAAAAAAAAGTAAATAAAAAAGTATGTGATTTGGGTGAAACCTGCAGTACTAATTTCAACCAGTATACTGATCTTCTATGTTTTAAACCCCCATGCATTAAAGAAAATCTGTAATCAATTGAAATGTGTGAACCAAATTCTCAATTTTAATATTTTGAACATGGTCATTCCATCCTGGAAAAAAAATAAACATAAAATGAATAATAATAATTCGACATTCATACCGATGTTTAGTGCTTCATTCCTTATTTTTTCCTCGTGTTTTTCACAGGTCATACCAACCAGGATGTATCAAGAACGGATTTTACTGTGAAATAAATTACTGCTCTACCTTTATGCGAGCTTCTGCATGTGTGTTGATTTAATTATATTTTATGTTTCATCCTGGGCAGCATTTCCAGCCATGAGGCAGCAGATTTCCCTGTCAGCATGATGAGAACAGATCAAAGGAACCCAACCAGGCCTGGTCAGCCAGGCTAAACTGTAGGACTCAAACCTAATAATATCCCCAGATGGACGTAATAATCGCACATCCATTATACCCAGTTCCCGCACCCAAAAGGTGTCTTACTTGAACAATATCGGGAGTGCTTTCCTTTAAGCATGCAGATGATTTTATGTGGTTATACAGTTTAGTTTTAGTTTAAGAGACAGAATGCTTAAAGCAGAAATTCAAGTTTCTAGTACAAGAATTTGGATATTTTGATATATTTCAACTTCTGCGTAATTTGCTTACTGATGGCAGCACACAAATTACTGCCATCAGTGGCTTCAAATGGGTCAAACAATAATCCTCTTTTATTTATTTGCATAGTAGCTAATACTAAAGCCTTTATATAAACAAGAATAGCAAGTAAAGATTTGGTTTCAGTTTTATTTTTTTATTTCTGTACTACTTAATATGGCTCAAAAGGAATACATTGTCTTCAGTTTGTATCCCCCGTTTTGTTCTCAAATGTTGTTTCCCACTTGCAGTTCATTCCCTTCAACCATTCATTTCTTCATTACGTACCTATTGACAAACACTTTATTTCTCTTGATGGTAAACTATTATAGAGATAAATAACTCTGAAAGTCCTCAATTTTAAAGTATGAATAGTTTTTCTAGAGTCTCTGTTTTTCTAGAGTCAATGCCATCCAACTACTAGTTGACTTCATGCATCATAACCCATCATCGAATCAAAATACATCTGGTAAGTCCTGGCTGTTGGAGTCGGTTTAGCTGCATTTTCTCCCAGTACACTCCGAGTAGAGCATAGAAAATTACCTTAAGATACTGGTGGACAAAGTGGGTACAAAATGTCCCCAAAACATCTGATTGCAGGTGTGGTGGAAATGTTGTATGTTTCAGTACAGCTGACCTTTCAAATAACTTTAAGCGAATTGTGATTTCAACAAGGGGATAATGTATGCTGAGAGCATGCAAAGAGGACGTTGCTAAAGGAATTGTTCAGTTTGAGTTGTCAGACCAGACAGAATGAATTTTAAATCACAGCGTGTTTGCAGAGTGTCTCACTTTGATGTGTTTTGGGAATTGTGTTATTTGTGGGTGCATTTAGAAAAGAGCTAAAAAAGACAGTTTGAAGCTTGAATAGTTCAGAGCAGTTCTTAGTGTGTAGGGATATAATGTACTTCTCTCTTTTGTGCAGCAAGCAATAATAAAGCGCAGGACTCAGAAGAACTGTCTCAACCATCTTGGGTTTTTCCATTTCAGGTGACGAGAAGAAAGAAATTTACTAAAAGAAAAGACAGAAAAAGTACTGTTTGCAGTTTAGCCACAAGAGAGACAGAATACATGTGAAAGAAGGATCTATGATAGATAGATAGATAGATAGATAGATAGATAGATAGATAGATAGATAGATAGATAGATAGATAGATAGATAGATAG